>JAQFZH010000507.1:0-31368 GCA_034695485.1 Entomobrya nivalis | reverse complement strand
TAAAAAAATTCGTCTATATATTTTCGACACTGTATAGTGGCGACTAAGTACATTTCCACTATATTATTGCCTCCCGTTTCATTAGATATACTACTTTTTTTTTATAAAGGTAAAATTCAGCAACAAAAATTAATGAAAATGTTTTTGTACTCACTATAATGTCCGCAGATTTTGTGTCAAATGAGAAACTAGTGAAAATTAAAATTTTCATTTTTTATTTTAATTTTTCGTGAAAAAACACTTCTTGTGAACGGAATAAAATGTCTAAACTGACTAGAATCGGTTTTGCAGGATAATTTTATAAATTAGGCATCATAAAATTAAAATAAAACTCTTGAGTTATGTATCTTTTTGATAATTTAGAACTTTGTTACATTTACTTGAAAACTGGGGAAATATTATGTAGTTTTTAATTTTAAATTGATTGTTGAAATAAAATAAAAGATTTATATTTTATTTTATTGAATTCTTTTAAAATGTTTTATCTTCGTGCTTAAACTTTACGTATGATAATAAGAGAAAATATTTTCTGCCAAAAGAGGTTTTTTAAAAATAAATACATTGATGAGAAGCTAATGTTATGTATTTAAAAAGTACAAAATATCAACTGAAAGCAAACGAAAAGCGCATCCAATGAGTTCCTTGAATATCTTTCGTTAAAACAGTTTTTCAAAGAAATGAAAAAGCTATTTATTCTGATAGCATCTCTCAGTGTCTCGTTTTCGTTTCTTTTTCTACTCAAGGCAATTAAATACGACTTACTACTTGTGTTAAAAGGACTCAATAAATTTCCCTAGTACTTTAGCTCAATATATCAAAGGAAGTACGTAAAACCTTGTACAAAACATACTAAGCTGAAAACATGAAATGGTTTCAAGTATTCTTATCCTCAATATCATCACAGTCGTTAATGTATAGCATCTTTAGCTATTTCTTTTGAACTCGACTTAGAAAAACCAGTAATTTTAAGTCATCTAGATCAGGTCTGTCTCAACATTTATACTTGGAAGCATTGCTATACAGTTTGAATGTAAAAAATAAGCTTATGCGAATGATTTCTTATTCTATATTTTTGTCAATTGCAACCAAAGCAGTTGTTCAAATAAAGTACATATTAAATGTATTGTCACTACTGATTATTTATTTTTGCAAAAAAAGCTTCCCTGCCACGCTTAACATTTTCCTTGGAATTTTATCATCAAAACAAGTACACAGGGTCGTTGCCCAAAAATGAAATGAACAGGAAAACCTAACAAAATTCTACATATTTTTTCAGCAACTTTAAAGTTTTTGCTCAAAGAAAGTATGTCAACTTTCAAGTCAATTATGATAAAAATGTACAAAAATTATTAATTAAAGTAGAATTCCGTAGTGCCAATTAACATTAAAGTTTAAGCTAACCAGAAAATTATCTTTTTTTTGTGTATCTCCGCAAGAGATACTTTAGAAAAAAAACAATAGTTACCCTAGTTCCTTTTCACAGGCCTCTGTAAAAACTTTTTGTCTAGCATATCTCTCTTTTGTAGAGTTTTAGTAAAAAGTAAAGGCAGTTGACTACTTAAAGCGGAAGCCAAAAATATAGTGTATTCTTTTTTTGGCATACAAACATATTAGTTATATGGACAGAAATATATCCACTATGTAATATCTTTTTACTATGCATATATATATCGTGTTAGTTCTAACGACTTCCAATTCAAGCATTAAAATACTTTTACTTTTTGTTTTTGGCAAACGACTGTCTACTCCCACTCTTTTTTGCACTCGAAGCGTGTCTCTTGCTGAAATACGTGGTAAATAAAATCACTGGGATTTTTATGCATTTCGCAGGATCTACTATCAGAGGTGTAAAAAGCACTTCACATTGCAATTTTTCCAATACCCACGCAAAAAGTTAAATATTTCAAATAAAATTGATAAATAATTATTTTATTTGACTTACTTCTAACATATATGTAGAGCAAATGGAACATCATTTCCGTCATTTTTCGTAGTTAGCTTTTCTCTTATGTCCACTTTTTTCGTTTCACTGATTCTCAAACTTGTTATACATCAGTTATAAAACTAATATATCACCAAACACTGGAACCCTTTTGTACACAATATTGATGCATATTTCCTCATAATATTCTTAGTCGTAAGTAACGACGTAATACTTCATTGTGCAAATCATCGTCAAAGGTGCTTAATTTCAAACACATCTGTTGTCGCCTTTCATGTTGAGGTCAAGTTGTCAAGAAAACTTGCTGGTAACTTGAGTGATCTTTCAAGAAAATAAGTAGATAATGTTAGATGGACAGTTTAGTGAAAGTTTTTCACGTCATCATAAAATAGTAATTCAATTTTAGAAGTTTGTTCCACAATCGAGTTCGAAACTTTCTTCATTTTTGAGCATAAATACCTTGTTCATGACTTGGCTTAAATACTGTTGAAATATTTTTGGAAAAGTGGAACGAAATAGAATTATCCCTTAAGCTTTCTGTTGGTTTTTTTCCAAAGGCAATTCCATAAAAAAAAGATTTATCCAATACAACTGTCACAACAAAATCGTAGTTTTTTCCAATTTTTATTTGAAATACATTACACTAAATTATACATTGACTCAATCGAGTTCATACTCCTTCATCTGTTTACTTATTCAAATAGAATCAATCTTTGTATACATTCCATTTTTGTACCAACCAAAATATGGTATATTTTATACAATAACTCAACCAGCCTTCCATATCTAACCATTTTTGAATTTATTTATTTTTAGAAAATGTAAAAGTTCGTTACCCGGAAGATATTTCTAAATAAAGTTAAATTTATTCCTAAAACTTTGCCGAAAAATTTGAACTTTTTACTTTCTACCTAACTTATTCCTGAAGTTTACGTCAAGTAAGAATCAACTTTTTTTTATCCTAAGGTATTTTCAAATTGTTGAGGTAACAATGTAAATAATTTAGTAAGAATATAGTAGATATGGAAGCCTACGCACTTTTAGAATATTTTCAAAGTTGATGACGCAACATTTTCTTATTTTGAAGCAAGTCGAGGAAGATTGAGCGATTTACTTTTCTGCTGACAAAATAACACAAACAAGCTGTGATTGCAGTATTAGAATACAGTAAACTGAAAATGTGAAACAGCTTTCTTTTTAGAAAGTGAAAGTGAGTACGCTGCAATTAAAATTGCATATATGTTCAATTTAAAAAAGGAAAAGCTATACCACTATGTAAACCATTAGTTGTCAGTTGGTATGTAAAAATGGATTTGGCTCTTGTATTATATTTCATTGTTCTATATTCAAGATTTTGGCTTCCAATCCATAGGCTTTTATGTACCCAAGAGTAAAATGAGGCCAACTGTTAAAATGTATGGGATAAGCGGCTACAAAAATCTTACTCGGAATGCTCAAAAGTTTCAATGGTTCTGCTGCGTTTGATTAGAAACTCGCAAAATCCAATAATCAGAATCCAATGGGAAAATAGTCAAGTTAACCTTTTTTAATTCAAACATAGCATGTATATTAATCGGGTCTAGTAAAGGTATTCTAATTAAACTATTCTAAATGAGAATTATTCTAAATACAAATCTTCTAAAAAATAGTCTAATGCAAATTAGTCTAAAAGTGTGAATTATTCTAAATATAAATCTTCTAAAATAATTAGTCTAACGAAAATTAGTCTAAAAGCGTGAATTACTCTGAATATAAATGTTCTAAAATAATTAGCCTAACGCAAATTAGCGGTTTAAAAAGTTTCCTATTAATTAAATAAAACCCGTAATTCGAATTAGGACTGCTGGTTACACCATGTTTCAAAGGTTAATCTAAACTAAAGTCTGAGACTAATAATCTGTTTATAGTGATGAACGAATAGTGGTTTTATGACTTGTATCACTTAGGATTACATGCATAATAAATTACAAACATTGGATTAATAATGAGTTCGTAGTATACAAGCACAATGTTGTGCACAGATTATGATTTTAAAACCATTGTTGTTTAGAATATTTCTCTTTTAGACTACTTCTCTTTTAGACTATTTATGGTTTAGAATATTTCTCGTTTAGAATATTTCTCGTTTAGACTATTTCAAATATTTTTTAGAATTATTTTTTTTAGAATAATGGTCGTTTAGAACATTTTGATTTAGAACAACTCAATTAGAATATTTTCATTTATATTTGTTCGGTTTAGAACACCTTTATGTCACCCATATTAATCAATGAACTTACGCTAATATTTAATATAATGCAACATGCGGACTGAGAATGGATGAGCTGAATGTTTTCAAAGTCAAATGCACTTTTAGGCTACAAAGCTGATTATCTAAATTTTAAATTTAGCAATATCACTCTTATTCACTGACACTGTGTGAACTGGCTACACATTTCAAACAAGTAACAAAATACATATTTCTATAGTCCAGATTCGAACATGTATGCATACGTGCATTATTCGAATACACAACCAGCGGGAAAATAATTTTATCAAATCATGTGAATATTTTTTTCCTGTTTGGGGAAACCAAAACTGTAAGAACGAACAAGACGTGTTTACGCGGTGAAGGCTGATATCAAACTGAGCTCGCAGACAAACACAGATTTTTCTAACGTGCAGCTCTTCAACGATCCTACTTTTTGTTCTTTCACTCGAATGTATAGCAAGTACAAGAACAAGTTACTCTGTGAAAGTTGCCAACAAAAAGCTAGCATTGCACACATGACACACAAAAGCAGGTTGCATGAGCAGAGAACAAGAACAGCCACGGTGAAAGTAGATTGTTAGAGTGAAAGTAGAATGAACCGAGCAGATGCAAAGCTCACTGGTCTGGTGGTACTGTTATGAGTGTTGTTTAAATAAATAGAAAAGTTAAGGTTTGAATTGAACCTAACTTTACATATTTTCTTGTTTTCTTTCTAGCAACGCAAAAAAAAAGTTGAAATTTTTAAGTCGAAATTTGTATTTAAAAATCGAAGGTACGCTTATCAATAGGTGTGTAAATATCTGCAGATTTGAACCATTAAAAGTTAACTATATTTTTCTAAGGTTAGTGGCATTGAGCACAGTTTTCAAATTGATGACAGGCCACCATATGCGTTTTTACATTTTTATACCCACCAACCTGATTTTGTTTTTACATAGAAAACTTACGGAACGATTTTATAAAAAAGCTGATCGAAATATGGGCATGCAACAAACCCGTTTAATATTAAATATGTTTATCCTTCTTTTGAAATAAGCGCATCAGAACTTGGAGTTGTGGTCTAATATAAAAGCTTGGGTGACAGTAATACACCAGTATTATGGCAATATTTCCGGTTTATTACTACAGTTTCGTCTACTCATCTCCTGTCGTCTCTAGAATACCAACTCACGTGTAGAGATTTCTTCTAGAAATAAAAATAAGCCATGAAAAACTTGTTTCGGTTTCATACTGCTATTAGAGGAAACTTATGTGTAAGTCGGCAAACTAGAGTGTCGAATGAAACCACAGTAAAAAAGATGATTATGGTCGTATAAATGTTTATTGGATAGATTTCCGATGTCACCAAAAACAACGTTCATTTAAGATTCATCACAGCTTAAAGCCTACGGGCTTTTTACGTGCTACCTTGTGAGGCAAAAGAAATTTTTAGCAAAATATTTAGCAGAGAAACACATTGAAACTCGAACTAGTAAACATGCCAAAACCACAAAGTATACACCAGGTGAATTCACAATGCATAACTGCTTATTTACTTTAGTTCTAAATTTGGAAAACGAAAATGGCCAATATAGAAACCCAATTATTATTGCATCGAGTTCACTCAAATGAAAACGTAGTATTACCCCATTACAAGTAATGTTTTCTTTTATTCCATTACCATCAAAATGGCACGAATTGTTATTAGTGTATGTATGACCTACAAGTACTAAAGGAGGACCAAGAAATTGCCCCATTTACAAAACTAAAATGCATTTGTTCTAAACAAGTGAAAATTATCCAACAAATACTTAAGAGCGATTAGAGACCCAAACTAAAAAAACATTTTTTCTTAGAAAAGGAAATATGTCAGTTCTACATTTTCACAACTTATCTTTCTAAATAAACTATTATTCATATATGTCATAGCATCCGAATATATTTGGTTCTAAAAACAAGAGGGCAAGAAACTATAAAAGTAATGTAAAATAGCATCCAAACAAACAAAGTAACATTTTCATAATACATGCACTACAAGTGTCTAATTTCTCTCTTAGTTATAATACCATGAATTATGTAAGTAGTTAGATTAATAATTTATTAAAACGAATATGCTCTTGACCTACACAAAGCTCTTGTTTCACTTACATCTTATGTAAATTTGACAACAGCATGTGGCAGCATTAAACTAGTTACCATTCATCATCATGACCTGGAGCTACACTTTATGATTTCATTAAGAAAGCTTATTGCTAATAAATATCCATTTGCAAGATTGTTCCGCGGCAAAGCCTCAGGCTTTTTGAAGAATTAAAACTTGACTAGACGTAAACAAAGGTTTAAACGGCTTTTCGTTATTTTTGGCAAATGTTACAAAACATATATGTCGTGGAAATGGCTTGGTTTTTAATATGCTTGTTTCATAATATATTCAAATTATATTATTGATTCGATATTTATATTTGCTCGTTGTGCTTATTTTAGATTTAGAACTGTACTCCAGATCAGAAGGAAACGATTGTAAAATACTCTAAAGTCATTACAATTACAAAATACATTAAAACCTTTTATAATTTTCAATACATTCTTTTAAAAATACTTTGAAGAATAACGCATCTTTTGGGGAGTAAAATAGCTTGCCAAAATAGTTGTAGTCAACTAGTATATTTTATTTAAAGCCGAAATACTAAATTAAAAGAAATGAATGAGCAGTGTAGCCTTGCAAGTATTTCTTGAAATTCTTTCACTAGTCGAGTTTTTCAAAGAAATAAAAACGCAATTTATTCTGATAGCTAAGCTCTTTGGTATTCCTTTTCTACTCAAGGCAACTACACTCGACAGATTACTTAAATTACATTTTCAGATACATTTTTCAGATGCTTGAACATAAGATGTTAGAGAAAGCGTGTAGCATATACAAAAATACTACGGACGCACAGAAATAGCTTTCAAGCATCTTTATCAGCAATGTCATAAAAGTAGTTAATGTGCTGCGTTTTTCCAAAATTCTTTGGATTTCTAAGATCGAAAAAGAAAGTCTCTTTTCGTTTTTTTAGTTTCTCTCTTTTGCTTGTTCCGATATCAAGCCATACTATTTTTAAATATGTGAGATCTTTGCTACTTTTAATAAAGAAAATTATGATAGCTTAAATAAAAACAGGGTTGTGAACATCATAGAACTTTTATATGTTATATGACTGGTGACAAGAAGGAAAAGAAAAGTTTAATGAAAGGCGCACATCTTTTCTTTGAAGACGACTGTCAGTTGCAGTAATTCTACTTATTCACTACTATATTCATATTTAGAAAGCATGCTAACGCATGCATTAAAAACCAAACACCAGAAACGTCTACAATGCACAGTATTTAATTTAACTTTGACATACATTACAATTAATATTAAAAGGATATATATTTTAAAAAAATTTATAATGTAAAACATTAATTTTTAAATACTGATATTTTAAAGGAAAACTTTCTATTCCAATATATGGCAGGGTAAATGTACAAATCTCTTATTAGATCAACGACCTCTTCTAGAGTATAAGCATACAAACTTGGTACGAGAAACCCGTAATTTATTTTTATACACCTCTGTAAAAACGCCAGTCCAATCCGCTAAACCTTTGAATAAACTTTTCACATAAACAACTTGTTCCCGACATGACTTAAATGCTGCTAAAATATTCCAGGATGAAATGAAGTGGGCTTTTTCACGGGGCTGCCTTATTTTTGTTACATTGTTTACTATGCACTCTGTACTTTGCTACTAGTACATAAGATCGCACTGTTTCATTTATCCTTTTCATTGTATCTAAATTGATTTATTCAGTTCGACTATTTTCTTTATCTAGGTGCAATATACTCTTTGTGAACTTTAGTCCATTTCTTTTCAATTTCATGTTATTTATTTATTTATGTATTCAGTGAACTGTACAAAGATTCAATTCTTTTTTTAATCGATATTTCACATACTCCATCACACACACGGGGATCTATACAGCAAATCAAGTAACTACATAAAAAATGCAAATATCTCACGAACAAACGAAATTGGTATATGTGCTCTGGAGAAAGTAAGCCTGTTTATTTAGAAAAGCTAACAAGTCTGTGCTTTCTCTTTCTGTTACTTCTTCTTGTCAGATTTTCTAGCGTTGAAAGAAGAAGATTGAACGTTTTTAAATATATTTTTAACTGTGATTGAAATACTGGAAATGAGTAGACTTGCAAATAAGAAAAGTGGCTTTCTATTCTGAAAGGATGAACGGGTTCATTATACTTTGGTATTACGCACACACAAAAGGAGGGGTTGTATACGTAAACTTGAACAACCACATTAACTTTTAGGGTACAAATTTTTTTTTGGTTTCAAACGTAGTGCTTCCAAATGTGACCCCAAAAATGTACCCAGTTTACCCCATACCCTCAGGGATTCGGGGCCAGGGTCAAAAAATGTGATTTTTTTGGCGGTAATTAGCTCCCACATTTATGGACCGATTTTAATGATAAAGGTGTCATTGGAAAGAGAATGCAATTTTGTAGGTACTTGTGGTTCCAATTTTTGAATTTCGAATTTACACAAAAGTTATGGCAAGTTTAATCCAAAAAATATTTACCTTAGTTGCCATGTTTTCGGATATACATTTTTTGGATTCTGTATCTTTACTGCTCTCAAGCATTACTTTACAAGTGTCAGCTTTACAACGTAATGTATACTAAAATATTCTAAATTTTACAACCGTAACCAACCATATGCTAATAAGTTGTATATGTGATCGATCACTCGTTCGTTTTCAGATAAAGTTGATTCACGTTCTCAACGGACATCAACAAAGAAAATTTGGACTAACCCTAAAATATTACCGGTGCATAGCTATTCTAGCCACTTAACTTGAACGACAATTACAGTCTATATCAGGATCTAAACAAGAAATATTCGGAATTACACTTTTTTGTCAAGAACCCATGCAGTACTTCAGAAAAAAAAGTGTTTAATTTTTTTTAATAAAAAAGGTATAAAATTTATTGAATTGAATTTTATAACAATTCAAAATCACTTCTGTTACAAATATTTGTTGATTTCTAGTGTAATTCATGTTGACAGTTTACAGGTATTCCGTAAAAAATCAGCACAAGGTTGAGAACAACAAATTGTATAACGAAATTGGTTACGACGCTGCAGCAATCATTTTATATAATCGTGTAGTATTACCTAAAAACCAATATTTGTTGGTTACGACACAGCTGAAATGAAAAAAGTTATACAAGTGTTAAATTTAAATGTACGTATGATTTCGTTTCATCTTTTTTGTACGAATGTTTAAAGGTTAAACGATTACATTATTTCATAGAAATTCGGTACAAATATATTACGTTTTGTAAAAACCAACACTCCAAATATCTACTCTCTTTTCTCAAAACACTCAAAATATCGTTTTATTTAACATTAGCAATAAAACAACATTGAATCTTCGACATATGCAATGATATTTTTTTTATTTCCATAGGTTTCATAAAAATACGCATATTTGCAAATATTGTTTAGCGACACTGAAGGAATTTTGCACTTGGGTTGGTATATTATTCGACATACTAACCAGTGCGACCTACTTTTAATGCAACCAAATTATGAACTTTGGCTAAAAGCTTGTTTCACCAAATTCAAGCCAAGTAATTGCAATAGCTCGTTTGATAAATCATCCAGGGAATGCAAATGAACGGTTAAAAGTAAAAGGTGGTTCGAGGAATAAATTACCCAGTTTTAAACAAAGAGACAGATAGTCACTCATTCTTCATGCTTTTTCACTACAAAAAGGTCCCTTTGAAGTGTAATGTACATTTACAAGTCTCTGGGCTATTGCCACCCAGAGCTTCGTTCTCCAGGCCACTTAAAACCATAAATTGTCGGCTTTGTACTTATTCTCTACTTGTTTTTAGTGGCTGCAAAATTCACGAAGTGTATTTTCAAAGGAAACAAGGCATGATTTCAAAAACATGCATGCATGGCTGAGAATTTACAGGTTTTGTTTTACGCAAAACTAGTGTTCTTTTCCCCTATTTTATGTACCTCTCTTTTAAGATTTTTGTTTTTATCTAGTCCGCACACTTGGTAGAAGAAATAAGCTGTAGATGCAGCTTGAAAATATAGTGTAGTGTGTTAAATCATCGGTTTAATTTATTCTCAAAAAGTACTCTAAAAGAACTTCATGTAATTTTGCTACTGCAATTCTTTTTGGGGTAAAATAAAGCGGCATAGTTTTCAAATATCTAATCATTTTTGGTTAGATATGTACACAATCAGTAGTTTAAGTGGTTTTTTTCAATGTTTAAAATTAACTAATTGTAACAATTGTTAACATCCCAAAAACGAACATGATTATTGTCGATATTAACAAAAACTGTATTCTAGAGTTCATTAGTGGTGGTAATAGCGAATTCACATTGTTGAATTATAACAGAACGATGAATGTACAAAATGAATATATGTATGAAATGAAATATGTCAAAAATAAGGTCATTTGGAAGCCACTTTGAAAATAGTTTTTCATACAAATCAACCGAACGAGGTCATCTATCTGCGAGTAATACAATCTGTTTTTTTTTAAATATTCATTAAACTCAAATTACTTTTAGCAAGAGTTGTTTGAAGAATAACCGAGCCTTACAAACGATATAAAATTAGTTCCATAAAGATTTTTTTAAAGTAGTATCATTTGGAGTAAATTAGTTATTGAACAGTATGGGTAAAATAAATATTATAATATATAAATATAACAGTATTTTTATGTATTTTGCATACAAAAAGAGAATATTTTTGTTCTGGGAAATTCTAGATTTTTTTTAGTAAAAATTGATAGATCTTTGGACAATGTTAAAGAAAGAAAAGAAGATAAAAACGGTTCACCAATTCCGATAAAGCAATTTCTGTATAAAAAAATTAGTTTCTTCCGAAAATGTATGCAAGGTCTAGCAAATATTTCGCAAGCTTAGTTTGAACAAAAGAATTACTGAAACAAAGGAGGAAACCATGCATGTAAATATTTAACATTTTACTTTGCTTTAGGCATTTTCGATTCTCTCAGAAGTGAACTTTGGCAAATGTTATTTTCCTTTTCACAGATCAAGTGATACAAAAAGAATGGCCCCTTGAGCTACATAATTTTTTTGCAACGTTATAAATATCTTTTATGTAAGGAATATATTCGTATAAATATAAGAGATTTTTATATTGCAAATATGAGACATAATTCGGAATGCTTATTCTATCAAGTTAATTGCCAAGTCGATTGTTTTTAAAATTAGGGTCGTAGAAATTATTTCAAGGCCATTAGTACATAATTAGAATGGTTTACAATAATGAGATATGGATGCATCAAGTTTCCTTAATATTAAATTTTCATTTGCCTTGTTTTTAGTACGGCGTTAAACCATGGAACTAGATTTATTTGAAACTACTGTAGTCTAATTGTCTCCAATTTTCCCAATTTCTTCAACATTTTATATCAAATTTCGATATATATTCCAATCATTTTACAGTACAAATGTGCCTAAAAATGCACATGCAATTTTTTCCACGAACAAATCACAATTTGAGCAAATATTCCCTGTTATTATTATTGGTTGACACATTGTTCGTTTTTTTCCTGAAATAAAGCTCATGAAAGAAATGCGTCTCTAGATACTTCCCAACAAGTAGTTAGCAAGTCCATAAGTACCACTCTGGTACTCTAGTGGAAAATAACTTGTCTTGGAATTTCCGCCTTCCTACTTAACTTTTTGTGGTGGGGCATAGATAGAAACCGGTAAAAAATGTTCCGAAAAGCAAGATGTAATGATATTCCGCAAACCATTATCATCAACATAACTTCTGCCATACGGAAAACATAACACGTTTCACTCCTTTTTATATTGCTTTGTCAAGAGGTGAAAGCAACGAGAAAGCAGTGATGTTGATGGGTTCATCTATCCTCATATCTTTTCCCGTTTATTGCTCTCTCATTCCCGATCTCATAAAAGATACAAGAACAAAATGTAACTTTAGTTGAGGAAGAGGTAGACCCAACCAATAAAACAGATACTACGAAACGTGTTTCTAGTTGCGGGGGAGTACATTACCATAAAACACTACACAGGAAGTCAGAATGACTAAAATAGTTTTTCTACCCATATTCCTGTTACCACGCCAATTGCATTGATACCTTCATTCATATAACTTTCTTGTTTCGCCAAGTATATAGTGATAATTTAGCCATTAAAATGCGATTGGATTCGTGCATAGTGTAAAAAATTGCGTGTTTCTAAGAACGAATAGTGTGAGAAAGCTCGATGATATTTTTGAACGTACGTTGACTTAACTTTGTATATTGCAATGTCGTTGGGAAAAGATTATAACAAGTAATAATTTAAAACACGGGATATTGGAAAAGGGGTTTGCGGGTACATTTCTTTTCTAAATTAAAATATTCGGAAAATTAAGTGTATATTTATATTTTTAACACGTTTGTACTTTCACTAATAATAATTTCAAAGCATATAGAGCTGCTAAAACGGAAATAGTTGATTTGGTTGAAGTACGTCTCGAAAATAAGAATCTGTCTTGAAAGTATATCAAAAGAAACGTAGAGAATATTTTTAGAAAAAGTCAAGGAGTGAACGACCTATTACGATGATGTGGGAAATGGAGCGGTAAAAATGAGTTATCCGGGAATATATATGCAAGCTTTGCCCTTATTATGAGTTTTCTAGCTTTATTTATTCAGATATACAGAGAAATTCTCTCGCACTATTCCATTGACATAGTTTGAATTAATATGTGAAATTTAACTAACTTCAATATTTCGACACCCTTTAGTTTATTTTGTATGCAGTTTTGACAGAAAGCGTCAAATTATTTGATAAATGATCGTGTAGCCAAAAAATATTAGTACAAAAAAACGAGATAAATCGAAAGCAAATTCGGGTTCTTTGAATGTAATGACAAAATTAGTTGATTCAAAATAAATATCAATGGATTTGAACTACCAAGTAACCATTTAACTTGTTAATGTAATGGTCTTAATATTCTGTAATTTCAGTAATAATAGCTGTTTGTATTCCTTTCATAACCTTTTGAAAGAGCCAAATACGCACTGTACCTCGTTATTATTTACTACGTTGAGTTCGCTCATCCCAAAACGTATCACTACTTCATTTACTCTTTTTCTTTCAATTAGTTTCAAAAATGCAAGCAAAACACAAACAAACCTAAACATATACACTTTACACACATGACTTGCATATATTATCGCGAAAAAAAAAACTTCAATATTGTTTACTAGACAAACTAATCGATTATTTGAGTTTAGTATACACAGTAAGCGTTGTATTAAGACGCTTTTCCAAAAAAACTACATCTCAGCTCCTTTTATTATTTAAGCTACATTTCTAATGTTAGTAGATTTGGTGGTAGCACATGAATAAAGTGTGTCTGTAGACATTATATAACGGAAGTAGTTAGTACCTCTAAAAGTACCATTCAGGGAGACTCTCTTGTAAAATATCTAGTCCTCTGTGTAGTTCTCTACCGTATCTAAAATTTCTACTTGACTTCCTGGGTTGTTAGGTAGAGAAGCTCTGAGTGAGACGTAATACCCAACGAAGAAGATACAAACCACAACATATTTTACAGCTCAGTGGAACTTTGTGAAAATTTACCACGTTCACTCGTTTCATATTCTCTGCTTTGCTTTTCCCAGCATCCTGAGTCAGCTTTCGTGAAAACGAAAGAAAGAAATGTCAATATGTTCATCCCAATAACCATCTTTATACCGTAAATAAATAGAGAAAATATGTTTTTTCGTACCAAGACTTACACCAATACTTTCCCTTTGGCTAACAATTCATTGTAAAAAAATACACTATAGCCATGAAACTACACTAATGTCAGGTATTTGATAATTTCGAACTTAAAGTTAGCTAAAGTTACATTCGAATCGATTTTTTGTCCTCTTGTCTAAATATTTGGTTGTTTTGTAAATTTTTATATTCGTTCTTGATTATTTCAGTTGAGGCAAAAAATAATTTCGCTTTTATTTCCTACGACTTGAACTTGCTTGACGAAATAATACTGCTAGTTTTTGACAGAGTTAACTGTCTAGATAATCATGTACTGAAGAGCACGTAAAACGTACTAAATCAAAACGCTATAGAAATCCAATTTTTGTCCGGATGAAAATATTAATTGGTCATGTAATATTAAACGTGATCATTTTGTCAAGCTGATGTAGCCCCCCTACACATAATTGGTATACTACAATGTGGCCTTGATAAAAGGGACGATTGAAGGGCTTCCAAGTACACATGTATTTTGTTTGCTTTCTCCGTGCACATGAAAGTCATAAAGTCATATTCTATTTAATCTGATCGACGAGCAAAATTTCTTAATTAATTTTGTACGCTAAATATGAAGTCAAAAGTCAAACTTTGCTATTATTTTGTAAACACTTTTGGATATTTTAGAAAGGTACTCTTTTAATATCAAAATGCCAAATTGGTACTTAGAGTGTACAAAATAAATGTAGATACGTTATGCCGAAAGCACTCTAGTATTTTTAACAAGATAATATAGCACCAAGGTCTTAGTTCACCAGACCAAAAAAGAGAATGGGGGATTCAGGTCAATGTCAAAACTTCTGCAGCTTTACTATTAATAGAAATAAATTAATTGAATGCCTCTCCTGTATAATATTTAGATCAAATATTTACACTACTGCAACGAGCATGTACTCGACCTTAATTTGTAACAAAACTCAATCAATGTGGGAATGTCCTTGCTATCTTACTATAAGCTTAGCTTCTCAAATAAAAATAAAGATTGCAAAGTTGCAGGTGTACATTTTTACAAACTGACATGGAAATAAGACTACATATTTTTTCTTTCGTATTTGTTGAAAAATATATACAATGAATATTTTCTGAAATAAACAGAGTAGCTTAAAGTCTCTTTTTAATTATAAAATAACCCAAAATAGTTTATATCGATATCATATAAATACATATATCTATAAATATGCACCATACATACATATTTTAGTACCAATGATAAAATCGATAAGGGAGAAGATGTACATACGTACATATGGGAGATTTTCGAGTGATTTGGGCTTTTAAAATTATCTTTTGCAAAGGATGCCGCTTCTTCTACATCTTTAGTTAAGCAAGCTTTCACCGATTTATATACTCGCAGGGATAGGAATTAAAGTGATGAAACGACGAAAGACTATAGATACGATAGCACAACATTTATATGTGTATGTGTATGTTCATATCAGAAAACATGGTGGAAATGGAAACCGAAAATTCATCATCTGATTAAAAAAATAATTATCCTAAATTGGACTCGATTTTTCGTTATAATTGTCTATCTAAGCAAGCGCCTCGAGAAAGTTGGTGAAAATAATAGCTTATCTCTTCAATTGCTTTATATTTTGCTATATTTAATCTTGACTAATTTATAACTATTTTTGATGCTCTTAATGTATTATCTATTCGTAAAAAGAATAATCTCGATTTGGTTGTTGAAATAAAATAGATCACTTTTAACTCATTCAAGAACTTTTACTTCAGCTTTTAGCTTACTAGAAACTTAGGTATTCGTTTTCTGTCAAAGGAAATAAATAATGTAAAGTATTTCTTTGAAAAAACGTTAAAGTAATATATATCAACTTGAAATAAATTTAAAAGGCTATCAAATGAGCTCCTTGAATTTCTTTCATCAGAAGAATTTTTCAAGGAAAAAAGGAAAGTGATTTTAATTCTGATAGAATCTCAGAAGTTCTTGTTTTCTTTTGGTACCCAAAGGCAATTAAATACGACAGATAACTTGAGTTGAAAGGACTCAATAAATTTTCCAGACAACTTTTACTTAAGAAATAACAGAAAAGTGCGTAAAATTTACACAAAAACGTAGTAAGCTAAAAAGGGAAAGTGCTTTCAAGTATCTTTATCAGAAATATCATCAAAGTCGTTAATGTTTTTCATCTTTGTAGAATTCCTTTAAATTCAAAAGGCAAATAATTTCTTTAGTTTTCTACTTTTACTTTTTGTAAATTTTACGTTTCGGTAGCATTGCTGTATAATTCCAAAATAAAGTGATGTGGAATTTTTCACTGTTCACATTCACATTGACGGTTGAACAGAATAGCAATTGCATTTATCATAAATAAGGTTGCCTTTGCCGTCTTCATTTGTAGATACGTTTTAAGTAAAAATCATTGCTCAAGAAGAACATAAGCACTTGAAAATGTGTATCGTGCTAACGTAATATTAATACGACGATTGCTTGTTATTGGCTTTCCCATTTTACTTTCTCTTTGAAAATAATCTTTAAAAAAATCAAATGGCAAATTTATTAGAGAATATTTTCAACAAACAAATTTATTTACTAGATTGAATGCCAGAATCACTTGCAATATAAATTCTCACACAGAACGCACTTTGTAGAATGTTTTGCTTATTTTTGTGCTATTTATTGGTGAGTTTTTGATGTATTAATTTTTTTGATAGTACAAAATATACAGAGACGTACATTTTATACAAAATGGAAAGTAAATTCTTTAATTTTTTTGGTGCAACATGAACCAGCTCTATAAAAATACAATAAAATTAAAAATTCTGTTATAATTTAGGACGAATGACCTACTTGTTCCCCAACCTAACTTTCACTTTTTTATGTATATAATATAGTGTACCGATAGTATTAGCTTGCATACAAATATAACATAGTATAAACTTACGATACACGTTAAACATAGTACACAAAACAAAATTCCCATGCCTCCAATGGCCATTTGTATTTCCCAAAAAGTTGTCTCTTGAGCTTGGTCAATTAAACCATTCTACAAACACAATACTTACCTACATTTTAAGTACAAGACCACCGAATAATGAAATAGCTACTAAAACATGCCATCCAAACAAATGAACAAGGTTCTTTCTTTCTTGCATTAAAAGTAAAAGGAAACAAGGGGTATATAAATATAATGCAATAGTTACATTCCAACAGCAGTAAAACCTTGATAACTTACAAGGCCTGTAAAGAACACAAAATGATGATATAGTGCCCTTAGGTAAACGGGATAACTTATGTAAGTGCAAAGTTACGCTTCTTAAAAATGTTATACTCCCTTTTCGCCTGTGTATCATGCGTTCTTTTGCTTTCTATATTTTCTTTTATAATTTACTTCTGCTTCATCAACATCTAACAATAAGAGTAAGACCATGGAGAAAAATCTGTAGTAAAAAGTAATGAAAAGGTTCAGCAGTGGCAAAAGTAACGAAACTTAGTAGGAGAGTAATCAAAATGTAAACTAGGTATGGATGTTTTTGCTGGGAAAGTAAATTAAACAGAACTGAATTCAAGAAAAGGTATTTGCTTGGTATTAATTTTAAACTCGAACTTCATAGTTTGAAATAAACCAAGTTTTTTGTCAAAAATGTAAAACCTATTGTTAAAATTTAAAGAAAGCATCCACTTATTTATTTCTTTTGTACTTTTTTGCTTAGACATATTCATTTCGTGGGTGATGAATCGTAATATTGTAATAAACTATTTATATTAGTATAGCTCAAAGTATCATAAAATTATCAAAAATTACGTCAAATTTGATAAATATCCTATTCTGCTACCCATAAAATTTGCTTTTGAAGGTTAGCATATACATTTCATATTTAAAGAAAAAAAAAACATTTTTTATGCATTAGTTCTAAAAATTGGCAACTCTTCCAAACAAATTAGGTTAACTTTTGTGGTGTGGTAAACTTATTGTAGTATGAAGCCATTCATTAAAAAAATCTGAAGCTTACCAAACTTGTATAGAGCTTTATTCCACGTTCCCTTACCCACCAACTTTATGTTCCATTCAACATTGTAAAAATATTGTGCTCTATTAAAAATATGCTTTTTTTACTACAGTGCGAATATACATTATAAAAACGAGTTTACCCACAAATTGCTCCCTTTTTTGTGCACTTCCCCAAGAGATGCTGCAAGAGAAAATCAATAGTTTTTAGCCCCATTCTTCCCTTGCAGCCTTTAGAGCCAAAAAGAAAACTTTTTTTTATTTTTGCAGTCTAGCTCGTTACGTTAGAGATTTGGTGAAAGTAAAAACATATCTACTGGGAGCTGCAGCCAAAAAATATCATAAATATATTTGGCACACATTCATAGCATAACAGTTAGATGCATAAAGTTTTTTTTACTATTGTTTCATCATAAACGTGTACGTTCTTATAGATATATAGGTATATATATACCTTGTTAGCACTAACGACTTGGAATTCGAGCAACCAAACTTGTCATACTTTTTTATGCTGGTGGCAAGCAACATTAAAAAGAAGAAAAGTTTTTGTGAGGTCTATAACTCCCACTCTTCGCACTAAAAAACGTCTGTCTTTTGCAGTAAACTCTCTTTGCAAAAATTCAAAGGGATTTTTCTCTTTGTACGCTTGTTTGTAAGAATGATGGAACCGACGTTGTCTCTTTTGAACCAAGTAACCCAGCTTTAATTTTAGTATTGTATTTATAGAATTCTAAGGATATTATGGCTTGTACCCAGAACTAGTAGTTGTTGTATAAAATGTGAAAAATTACGTCTTTTAGCGATTTCGATTTTAGTTTGGGAAAATTGTTAAGAAATTAAGGGTAGTAATTTAACATAAAGCAATTATAAAATTGACTCACCTGCAAAAATAAAGTAAACTAAATGAAATCTCGAGTCCATCGATTCACTCTGATCCGTTTTTCGGTTTGTGCCAGTCACCAATTTTAACACTGTTTTGATTTGTTAGTACAAGTCTCACCGCACTTTAACTCTAAAACTGCAACAACTTGGTTTAAAAATGGATTTAATGTAAAAATCAGTTATTTTGCCGGGTGAAAAATTAGATTTTGATTTTCATAGCGTAATTTTGAATTCTTCGCACTTAGAACTAGGCTTTTAATATAAGTGTATTGTCAATCTAAATTGGTGTTGATTGCAATTTGGTTTGGTGCTGTAAAACATGTCAATTTGTGTGCTGAAAACTTTCACCGTTCACGTCAACATGGCATTGCTGAGAGTGGACTCGAACTGGATTCAAACTGAAACAGAAATAAAGAATATGATATTTAAAGTTTTAATAAAAATGCATGAATAAAAGAAAAAAGTTACTGTTGTATAAATATTTATTGGAGATTTAGGATGTAACCAAACAACATTCATTCTTTAATCATCACTGCAATGAACCAGTTTCAACTTTTTGGTATTAACGTGTAAAGCTATGATGCAATACATAAACAAAATATTTTCCCATTTTTCCCAAATACTCTACTTTGCTAAATGTTATTGCATTTTTATTTGTTTAAAGCATCCACTTTCACAAATACGACACACAAAATTACCATTTTGATTCAATAACAATAAAATTCAAGAATTCAGCATCAAATCAGTCCTAAAAAAGTAATGTGCTCAATAAACCATTTTGTTTTTGTTGTTGTTATAGTGCTTATTTTTCCATCCAATGCATGTTCCTTCATATCTCAATTGGCTTGACGTAGTAATTCCAAAATAAACCTTGTTGTGTGAAAACACATGCCAAACCACATGGTTTACGACGATATACATTTATCATTAGCAGATGTTTATTTACTTTCCCCGAAAATTTGCAAATGAAAATGGCCCATTCCGAAACCCTATCATTATTCTAT
Organism: Entomobrya nivalis; assembly: GCA_034695485.1. Taxonomy (NCBI): domain Eukaryota; kingdom Metazoa; phylum Arthropoda; class Collembola; order Entomobryomorpha; family Entomobryidae; genus Entomobrya; species Entomobrya nivalis. The sequence goes on along the minus strand of JAQFZH010000507.1, from coordinate 11,472 downwards.
TGAGTTTACTCAACCAGAAACGTATCATTACAGCATTAACAGTAATGCTTTCTTTTTTCCATTATCGACAAACCATAAATGTATTTGTGTTCAGAAGCAAATTGCCACAAAATATCAAACATATTTGTCCGTTTCCGCATTAGCAGAAACCTAAATTACTTGCATGCTTCACGCACGCAAAGAAGAAACATTGAAGAATGTTGTCTAACTTTAAGAATTGAAAATGGCTAGAAAAGTGAAAATTAAAAAGAGAAAGGTGAAATTATACCTTGTAGAAAACTCAGAATTACTGTCTGACACGAACATTATGTGATGTTTTGTGAAACCATTGGTTAGTTGTTACGGTTTTTCGGGAAATTTTCCTAAAAACTCAAATTTGAATTTGTTGTTATGTCAATGTTGAGGATCTGATGTAAACGAGATGTCCATTTTGATGTGTTTGAAATCATGTCAATTTGTAAATGTTGACATTGAAATTGGTACCACGAATTTGCACTTTTCTACGATAAACTTTTAGAGGTTCGATTTTTGCCTTTGATACTAAAATATTCGTACTGTAATAAAATATTACTCAAACGCCAGAATTTTGGCATGCTTACGCTTGCAGAAAAATAATCTGGAGTAAAAAGTATTACAAGGTTACATCTCTCTTGCTTACTGTAAATTCTATTAGACTGTCTGGCATATTTTAACATAAAAAATGGTATAAGCTCGTTTGGGTTTTTCATACGATGCGATTCAAATATGTTTTCTATTTATGTGTATGTATTTATAATCCATTTAGCGTTTTCTGTGTACTTACTCAAGCTGAAAAAGTGTATCTGTCCTCGAGACGATCGCTTAAATATTGATTTTATTCCCTATGGTTTACTCGAATATTTTATCCGGTGACAGTCGTTACACAACATAAAACACACACTTCTCTCCTCTTCCTTCTTTTTATACTTCCGCTGTAATGCTTTCCAAAGTAATATGTAACCCATGAGTAGCATAAGTTTACGAGACTTTACTGGTTTCCAATTCCGATTTTCGGTAAGGCATAATATTTCTTTCTTATTTTGCATGGTCATCTGGTAAAAAACCAACTACTGACAAACCACTATGGTTTTTCATGAAGTTTGATTCAAGTGGACCAAAGGTGCAAACTGGTCTACTAGTTTTGCTGTCTGAAGTTTACAAAATACTTATATTAAGATAAGCACAATTTTTATGTAGTGGCTTATCATGCATTCGATACATCAAAATGTAATAGAATTTGGGGCAAAATAAGACTTTCTCACCAGGATACTATAAAAAATTTAGTGGTTTCCAATCTAAAATTTTACAAATACTTTGTAAGATATCTCGGTTCAAAGAAAGTTTTTAACCTATCGAAAAAATGTAATATGAGCACTTTGCTTACATTTCCCGTTTTCTAATGCTTTACAAATGGAAAAATTACAACCTATCATTAGAATATTGCAGTGGGTTCAGTCAACCATAAACGTATTATTAGCTCATTAGCCGTAATTACTTTCCTTTTCTTCAATTATCAACAAAAGAAAACAAGTAAAAGCAAATACACGCGCCAAAATGAACAGCAATATTTACACATACCATACACCTAACCTGAATAGAATACAGTGAAAACGAAATTACACCATTACCACAGCCAATGTAAATTTTTTTTACCAAAAACAACACTAAAGCTACTTGAAATCGATTACTCCATTCTACAAGACACGCGAAAAGTGTTTCCTTGTACGAAAAATGGACGATTTGAAGTAAATGATCCGATGAGCATACGACCACAAAATGACTGTCTAACACGAACCCTGAAAATTGGGAAAAGCAAATGTGTAAAAATAACCAGAAAAAGTTCTTGTTTACCAAGCGGTATTGAAAGTTTGAAAATTCAATTTCGGCTCATGTACACAGCACTGCACACATTAATACTTGATGGAAAACACTTGCAAGAAAAAATAATATTTGCAGTGGTCATGTTCCGTAAAATTTCATTATTATTGATAAACTTTAAGCATTTCTTGTGGAAAGTACCTACAATTTTACAGGTTTTTCTGAAGTCCTTGCGTTCGATAATTGAAAAACTGTAAAACAGTTGTATTGATTGATTGATTGATTGATTTATTTATTTCTCATAAACAGTTGTATTTCCAATTTATATAAAAAAGCTAACGAAATATTCCATTTTATCCCATATTCGTAATAAAAACTGTAATGCTTAAGTGGATTAATATAATTCCGTTGTATTTATTGGACAATTGTACAACTTTAGCGTTTATTTTTTTGTTCTTGGCAATTATCAAAAAGAAGAAACATATTTATTACATTTGTATTCCCTAAGGAAATATTTTTGCTTGACGACAGCAACCCGATTGCTTCCAGGGGCATATAAGTATACTTCTTCTTCTTATTGACTGTCTAGACAATCAAGTACCGAAGAGCAAAAACATGAAAAGTCTGAACGAAACATGTTACATGAACCCAGTCTGCAATTCTTGAAATATTACTTTGTCATGTAGTACTGAACGAGATGTGTTTCTCAATTTATTGTCTAGTCTGGGCTTAGACCCAGTATTTTGTTGACTCTAAATAAAAGTTGAGCAGTGAAATAAAATTGATGACCGAAGAAAAAAGAGAAGAGGATTTTCGGACGAGTGGACATGTGCTTTATTAGATATCTTGAAGACAATAAAAATATGAAGTAAAATGTTAAGCTACTATATTTTCTCAAGGTAAAATTTAGCAAAAGCAATTTTTGTAAAATGGAAAATCTCTTAAAATTCAAAACACCATAACATTTGGACCGACAAATTAACACAAAAAATTCACACGCAGTTTATCTTTCAGCAAATCTTCACAATAAATCAATACGCAGCAAGATCGACATGTGAAGGATACACGAATCTGTAAAGCAATTCTTTCGAAGAGAATACCCTTTTTCTTAAATTTATCGTGAAACAGCTTTAATTATTACTGATATTGATACTCAGAAAACATGTCACTCAATTGATGTTACGTAACGTATGTATTCTACGTAGTCAATTATGAAAGTATACTTATATTACTTAAGTTCAAAAGTTATCTCTTTGAAAGCTCATTGAACTTTACTTCTTCGATCTTTCAGATTAAAATGTCGAAAGGCTTTTTGGAACGGTAATGGTATTATAAACTGATAGAATGATTAATGAGCATTATTATTTCATGAATTTCTATTCTACTGTTCATCCTTTTTCTAAATTTCGTGTATAGTAATATTGCATCATCGAGAAAATAAATTATGTAACAAGATCTCGTTTTCGTTTCACAACAAATTTATTATAAAATCTGTTAAGTTTCTAGAATGTCTCAAGACTAGACTTTTACATTTAATTGGATATCAGAAAAGTGTTGTTTCGATATTTATTTTTTACAGGTCTTTGATAAATCGACTACACATTAAATTTGAGGCATTACAACATTTTTGCTATTCTGTTTCGTTTTTGCTGACGTACTTCTGATTCAGAAGAAACCTGTCGTGCAAAAAACTAATCAGTTCTTCATGATAATTTTTCCAGTTAAAAGAAACTTAAAGTTAAAGCACTTTATACAGTTTTTGATAAGTTTTAGGCTTTTTACACGAAATATAGAAATGCCTAATGGATTTATAATTTTAAACTTCTAATGTATTTCAATATACTCCTAAGCAGATTTATTTCAATACGGTTGTTAAAACAAAACAGAAGATATGTATTTCATTGAATTCTTTTAAAATATATTATCTTATATTTAAGCTTTAAGCACGATAATAAGTGAGCTGCCAGAAGCAGCGCTTTTTATAAATAAATTGTTAAGACGCTAAGCTAAAGTGTATCTTAAAGCAAAATAAGTATATCAACGAAAAGAAACGAAAAACCCATCAAATGTGTTGGTTGAATACCTTCCATTAAAATAGTTTTTCAAAGAAGGAAAAAAGCTATTTATTCTGATAACATCTCTCAACTTCTCGTTTTCCTTTTCTCCTTAAAGCAATTAAATACGACATACTACTCGAGTTAAAAGGACTCAATAAATTTTCTAAATACTTTAGCTGTAAATATCAAAGAAAATGCGTAAAATTTATACGAAACGTACTTAGCTGAATAAAGCAAAGGAAATCCTTTCAAGTATTCCTATCCTCAATATCGTTAATGTAAAACATCTTTAAGATTTTCTTTTGAACTCGACTGGAAAAAACTAGAATTTTTTAGTCATCTAAATCAGGTCTATCTCAACATTTATACTTGGTATCATAGCTGTAGTTTCTAAATAGTGGAAAATAAAGTATTGCGAACAACGCGCCCTACTTTTCGATTCCAAATCTTTGTAAAATTGGAACCCAAGAAGTTATTCAAATAATGTATCTTAAATACTACAGGAATAAAAACGCTATGTATTCTTTAAAGTAATCCCAGTACTGACGTTGTATAATTTCTTAACAATGTTTCACTGGAGCTTGGTCATTTTGCCATTTCCCCAAGAATTGTATCATCAAAACAAATTAACAAGGTTGTTTCAAGGTTGTAATACTAGGTTTTCGAAATTACAAATGCTCAATTTTCTATGGACCTTTTAATATGTCTGTAGGTATTTTCTCAGTGAACAGTGGGTTTTTAGTTTGCTTTAAAAACTGAAGCTATGCAATTTTTATAGTAATTTTTCAAGTAACTTGAAAAAATGGTGCAAAAATATATCAACTTTGTGGTTAGTGGTAAATGGTACAATTAGAAAATATCGGCTAATTTTTCCTAATCAATTTAGTACCCTTGCATGCTGTTTCATAAAACCAATAAATGTATATAAATTTTTCTTTACAAATATATTTTTCTGAAAGCCTAACTTATCATAAATGTTTTATACTTTGTTCCAGCATATCAAACATCTTCAATCTTTTTGTGTCCCTCAGCACCGCAAATCCACATTAAAATTGAAACTACACACAAAATGTTCCACTTTTTTTATTTTTTGCATCCCTGCAAGAGATGCTTTAGGAGAAAAATCAATATTTAGCCTGATTCTTCCTTTAAAGGCCCCTATAAAGTTTTTTGTTTAAGCCAGCCCAACTCTTTATTGTAGAGATCTGGTGAAAGTTAAAGCATCAAAGGCTGGCTGGGAGCGGCAGCCAAAATAGTGTACACTTATTTATCATACAATCATATTAGTAAGAGGTACAGAAAAAAGTATACCAATGTTTTATCTTATGTATTTTACTATTCATGTATTTACCTCTTTAGCACTAACGACATTCCATTCAAGCAACAAATAACTTTTTTACTGTTGGCTGCTGGCGAACACAAACGGCTGTCAGCAACTCCCAATTTGTTTGCACTCAAAACGTGTCTTATGTAGAAATGCGTGGTTAACAAATTCGAGAAGATATTTGTGCATTTACAGCGCTGCTACATTATGTATAATATAAAAAGCGCTACACAGTCGAACTATTCCATCATTCATGTAAAAAAAATTAATGCGTCAAATAAAATTGATAAATACTTATTTTATTTGAATTACCTGCAAAATGGATGTAGAATAAATGAAACATTATTTCCATCATTTTTGACGGAGTTGGTTTATTTCTGCTGTCCACTTTCTTTTCGTTTCACTATTTATCAAACTGATGATGTTTTATTTTTGAAAGTAGGAAATCACTTTTTAAAGAACACTAAAACCATTTCGTATGAACTATTGATACAGTTTATCGTCATTTTTCTTGAGTCGATTGTCATTTCAACTGATATGGCTTGCACGTGTTTAACTTTAATTTTTGACCTAATAGTTTAGTTGCAAATTAGGACAATAAGTCCAATTTATTGACAAACAATTAAAATCAGTTGTATCTATTGCCGCCGCTCGCGCTCATGTCGGTAATAAGCGGCTGAAAAACGACGCATCTTGCTAGTAACTTGATAGATCTGAAATTCAAATATAACCCAAAACATAAAGTTTCGTATAGCCCGAAGATATGTTAATTTTAAAACTTTTATTTGAGCTATTATGTATGCATATGTAAAATTTGCGTAGGAGTATCCAATGAGTAATATTTAACTAAGATATTTAGCGTGCGCATAGGTTGTAGCTAAACGCATAGTAATCAGTCATTGACCTCTCCAAGAAACCAAGTAGATAAAGTTAGATGGACAGACAAGGGAAAGTTTTTCACGTCTTTATAAAATATATATTCAAACTTTCAAGTGGATTCCAAACTTTCCCCATAACGTCAAAACTATTTTGGCTCAAAAATATCTTGTTCATAGCTTGACTTAAACACCGTTAAACTATTTTAGGAAGAATTGAAGGAAACATTATCATGGCTTGAATTTATTTTACAAAGTAAATATATTGTGACTTAAAGAGATTTATTCAATAATAGCTGTCAAAACAAATCGTAAATTTTTCTATTTAAATACATCAAGCTTCGTCAAATATAATTTATTGTGGATCCTTTTCCTCTAAATATCTGTTTATTTATTCAAACCTAACTTTGTATATATTTTGCTTTATTTTATGCAATAAATCAACCAGCCTTCTACCCACCAATTTTCAATTTATTTATTTTTAGAAAAAAACGTCAATAAAAGTGAAAGTTCGTTAACCTGAAGATATTTCAGAAGAAATGTAAATTTACTCCTAAACTCTTACTCAAAAGTTTGAACTTTCCAGCTAACTTATTCGAGAATTTAACAGAAACGTTAGTTTCAACTTTTTTATCCTAAGCTAACTTCAAATTGTTGAAGTAAATATATAATATATTCAGTAAAATTGAAATAGATATGGAAACCTACGTACTTTAGATATTTTCAAGATGACGCACATTTTTCTAGCAGGTCAAATAAGATTGAAGGTTTTTTCACTCAGAAAAAAACACAAACAAGTTAATGATTACTGTAGCAAAAGAAACTGAGAAGGAAAAATAGCTTTCTTTTTAGAAAGTGAAAATGAAGACGTTCCAAATATAAAGTTTAGGATCAGCAGCCATAATATATGTTCGATTTCGAAAAAGGGAAAGCAGTAATACTGTCCATTCCGTTACCCGTTTTGTTCTATAAAAATTAAAGAAGTGATTTGGCACTGGTTTTCTATTTCACTGTTCTACATTCAAGATTTGGCTTACAATCCTCTTATGTACTGAAGACTGAAATGGGGACAAATGCAAAGATGTACGGAAACAGCATCTAAAAAATATCATTTGGAGTACTAAGGAGTTCAAAAGGTTCTACTGCGTTTGGCCAGACACCCGAAAAAAAACTTAATCAGAATCCCTATGGAAAGCAGTCAAATGAACGTAATTAAATATAATACAAATACTATAGCCAACATGGCTTGGGAACTTACTTAAATATTTAAGAGAATCCTACGCATGAATTGAATATAGATGTCCTGAGTATTTTCAAAGTCAAATGCACTTTTACTGTAAATTGCTGATTGTCTTTAGTTTTGGTTTGATTTTCTGAATTTTTAATTTACCAATATCACAGCCATTCACTGACACTATATAAACTGACCACAAATTTCAACTGCAAAACCAATCGCACAACTTTATTTCGCAGATTCGAATATGTAGTTGCGATATTCGAATACACATTTAACGGAAAACTATTTTTCTCCAAAGTGAGAGATGCATGTACTTTTTTCTTTTTAAGGAAACCCAAACTGCATGAACGAACAAGACGTGTTCACTCGACGGAGGATGATATCAAACTGAGCTTGCAGACAAACAAACCTTTTCCTAACGAGCAGCTCTTCAACCAGTATTCTTTTCGTGCTTTCTCTTGAATGCATAGAAAATACAAGAAAATGTTACGGTCTCAAAGTTGACTACAAAGAGCTAGCATTGCATACATAACATACACACAAGCAGACTGCGGGAGCATGAAACAAGAGCATTCGTGGTGAAAGCAGCTCGTTGGAGTGAAAGTACAAAGGACCGAACACAAGCAAAGCTCACTGCTAGCATTACTTTGCGTGATCTTTACAGTAAATGCTAAAGTTCTTTGTCTAACTATCTGTTTTAACGTGTTTGATATATTTCAAACTTAATTACCCATTAAATAAATCCGAATTTTTGATAATATTTCTCTATATTTAACCCGTAATATGCTAAAATACTTACACATTTCAATAATTAAAAGCCTTGTTAGTTTTAGCATTGCATATTTACTGTATACAAGATTTGAAAATTTACAATAAGTCCATAAAACACGTTACGATATTTTAATGCCACTAACTCTGTGGGAACCATTTTTGACAATAAAGAATTATTATTATTATTATTATTAATACGCAATCAGAATTTCTGCTTACAAAATATGGCACGGTTTTGCAATATAAACCTGCTAAAAATACGACCATGAAATAAACTAGTTTAATGTTATATTTTTTATCCCACTTTTACAATAAGCACATTTATAAAATTTACCATAGACATTTACGATTGCAGTTTAGTAGAAGAGCTTGGTTGACAGTAAAAATTTAAGCGATATACCAGTTTTATGGTTACTTTACTAAAAACGGCGTATTTCCGGTATATGACACAAGTTTCGTCTACTCATCTCCTGTCTTTTATTGAATACCATAACAGCTCACATCTAAAGACTTATTCTAGACATAAAAAATAAGCCATGAAAAACTTGCTTCGGTTTTACACCGCTATTAAAGGAAACTTATGTCTAAGCTGGTAAACCAGAGTGTTGGACCCGTTGAGTATGAAAGATTATTATGGTTGTATAAATGTTTATTGGATAGATTTACGACGTCACCAAAACAGCATTCATTCAAGTATTCATCACAGCAGGAACCCAACGGGATATTTCCATGCTACCTTGTAAGGCAATATTAAAAAGTGTATATTTACTTGAAAGACCTAAACGACAATTTTGGTTTTTCATTCCACATTTTTTATCCGAGTCGGTGTTATTTATATTGACATTTGTAAGCGATATTTAGAAACATATATTTCGAAAAAGAAACTCAATATCGAATAATATAGGTACATTTACGAATTATAACTTATTTCTTTACTTATTTGTAAACTTGGAAAATGGAAATGTCCGATTTGGAGAACCAATCATTTGAGTTCACTCAACTGATTTTTTAAATTTTATTATTACTGTATTACGCGTAACGTAAGCAGAGTGCATTTTATTCCGTTTACAAAAGGAGAAAGTGAAATAAGCCAAAGTTGCTAACATATTCAAAATTGTCAACCTTTTATGTCGCAGTATATAGGATTGAATTTACTGTGTTGTAAAAAACAAAGGACAACAGTAATGTAAAATAGTATCCAAAATTGCAAAGTAGCTTTTACATTATAGATACATGGATTACAACTGTCTTATTTCTATTTATATTTCTCTCTTTTATTTATAACTGCATAAATTATATGAGGAAGTCGGATTAATAATTTATTAAAACGCATTTGCTCTTGACATTCAGTTCTAGTTTATATTCCATCTTAAATATTTAAAGATGACAACTTCAGTAGCGACATTGACCTAGTATTCATCTTCTTAATCTGGAGCAACATTTAATAATTTATTTAAGAAAGCGTTCTGTAAAATTATACCCACTTTGTGGAATCTTGTTTGTCTTTCTTTTGTGAAATATGACTTGACGTAAACAGGGTTTGAACGTTTTTTGGATAATGGTACTAAAATGTTGCCATGTGAACGTGATGCATATATTGTGAGTCTTACCATACAAAGTTCCTTTGTCGAATTTTTTGTTCAAATACATTAGTAGAGTTTGTTTCTGTGCAAATTTTTACTGTGAAGCTCACACTACTGTGATTGTTCAAGAATTATGATTTTACTCCAGAAAAGAGGATAAACAATTTGAAAAACTTGAATAGGTTTTTGATGGTAATGTAACCTTTAGTAGCAATGTAAATTTATTGCTAGAGAGTCGTTATGTCTTTCGAATATTTTAGATACATTAAATACAAAGACATTAGTTTTCACGTTGAGTTATCGTCGAGTATTAAACAATATGATTATGTTTTACCGTGGCTTACTGAAATTTGATGATCCAGTTTACATTTAAAAGGTTTAAAAATTTCACTGCGTTTTTGGAATGTATTTTCATGTAAAATACTTACTTTCCGTGGAATTGGCACTCACTTTACTTGCCAAAACAGTTGTACATTCAACAACAAAATATTTTAGTCAAAGCAAAACTACTAAAAGAAACGAATGAGCACCCTTACTGAGGAATTTTTTTTTTCGCCAGTTGTGTTTTTTAAAGAAATGAAAATATAAATCCTTCTAATAGCATCTCTTTGGTATTCCTTTTCGACTCAAAGCAATTATACTCGACAGACGAAACTTCAATTAAAGGGACTTCATAATTTTTTCATATTCTTGAACTTACAGAATATATATAGCATTTAAAAAAGTACTAGAGACGTAAAGAATTTACTTTCAAGCATATTTATCAGCAATGTAATTAAAGTCGTTAATGTGCTGCATCACTCTGAAATGCCTTTGATTTCAAAGAATGAAAAACGAAGACTTTTATCCTTTTTAGGTTCTCTATTTTGGTGAGTGCTTATAGCACAGCCATAAAATATTTAAAGTACTTTTCGATCGAGCAATAGCTACTTTTTATATATACTTCCACTAGTTTCTGCAAAGAACAGAAGAATTTCCCGAAATGAAAATTTCATTAAGGTTCAGTATAAATAAAACCTGATCTCAGTAATGCCAAGGTAACGGAGTAAACCAAATGGTTTTTATTATTTATATAGCAATATAAACGAACACATTAAATGGTATACAATATATGGTTAATACCGGTTTTTATTTATCATGAAGTCAATTTTGTTTGCTCGATGATTTTTTTCACAAGTTAAAATTTTCCGTTTGTGGTCCATTTCCGTTTTCTATCATCTCGTCAACCTGTCAGTTAAACGTTTACTTTGAAATTGATCCCCTGAAAACGCATAACCATAATAATGCATAAACGTTTTTGGAACGAATCTAATTTACTATTAATCCGTTAAAATCATTGTCTTCTAAGGAACTTTCCCAACTATTTTTCTACTGTGGTTTATAATAATTGTTTCCATGATGTAACAAAAAGTTTTTTACAAATTGCACCGAATATTTGTGCATGTCTCCAGATAATGCAATGAATTTTTTTTGGCATATATTTTTGACGAACTCTATACGAAATAAAAATAACTGGTGCATTTTAACTATTATTATGGTGCATATCATAGTTCCTTGTTACGTCTTATTAACGATTGCCATCACTATAAGAGCTTTAGCTGTTATGCAACTTTGGCTAGCGGCAAAAGACAAAAGAAAAAGTTCAGTGAAAGGCATACAACTTTGTCATCTTCTTTGAAAACGTCTCTCTTGCAGTGACATTACTTGTTCACTATTTATTTATTTCATACAAGAGGAACCCTTGACTTACAAATAAATGCAAGGAAATTTCTTCCTCAGGAGTCATATA
>JAQFZH010000506.1:0-31456 GCA_034695485.1 Entomobrya nivalis | reverse complement strand
TACTAAGGTTATGAATTCTGTCTGAAGATTTGGATTGAACTAATAAATCAAAAAGAAACGATTTTGTCTTATCTGTACATGTACCGGTTAAATCAAATATTTTACGTATGTTTATAAATCGGCGATTTTTCTTACTAGTTAAGCTATCCATTCGTTGTCAGTCCAAGGATGTAGCAAAATTATTTTTGTTGATATTGTCTACTCCAGTTTTCCTTTGATTTGATTGGCTGGACGATGGAGTGGACGAAGACGACTGCTGATTTCTCAAAGTTTGATGAGGTTGAATGACCTTTGGATGAGGACTGGGGATGTTAGAGTGTATCTGGTTCCGATTTCCATGTTGAGCAGAATGTTTCTTTCCATATCTTCCTCTATTTGAAAAGTTGGATGGAGGATGATGAGGTGGTGGAGAACGTGCTGGTGGTGGTTTTGGCTGTGGTTGATGTTGAGCTCTCCCATTATGGTGGTTGTTTTGATAAGGGCGCCCGAGTGAAGAAAGGGGAAATGGATAAAACTGGTTCGGTAGTGGGGGTGGAGGAGGAGGGTTCCAACGGTTAACTTGAGAGGTACCTGGGTAAGTCCACTGTTGTAGTTGTGGGAACGATGTAGCTCTGGGCCTGACCTGACCATTAACCAAGTGAGAAGTATCTCTTATACAGGAACTCAACCTATTTAAAAGTGGACAAAATAAACCAAAATCTTGAATTATATAGAAAATTCGACACTTGGTTTTTTACGGAAAACATTCAATAAAATGGAGACGTGGCAAAGTGAAGCTATCAAAATCAATTTGGTAAAATTACTGAAGCTTACCCGGTGCAATGAAATATTTCTTGCAAATATAATTGCAAGGGATGTGCTAACAACGGAGGAGAAAGATTTAATCGTAAGTAAAAGTAAATTTTATGGGCGATACTTCCTCAAAAAATTGACCAATTTTACTAATTTTTATTTTATTTTGCAGAATTCAACACCAGTTCATGCGCAAAAGGCAGACAAGCTCTACGAAATCATTTCAGGTCGAGTAGGTGCATTTAATATTTTGTTAGATGCATCCAAGGAAACCACTCAAACTGGTGTAGTGAAAATACTAGAAGATGCCGAACGTGACTACAACTTCTCCGTTGCACTAAACGAATGCATTGAGGACGACTTTATGTATCAAAACATGAATCCTCTTTTCCTTACCACAAATTTAAATTTTGAATGCATTCGCCGAGCCATAGCTCATTACGTTGATCTTCAATATATCAAAATAGCTGTTGATATTGGAAGACCGATCAAGCCATGGTTACTTCGTGGACCAAACAACGAAACTCTGCTGCACATTTCAGCAGCATATGGGGACTGCAGGCTTATGGAATACTTGATAAGTCGTGGTCTTGATTTGAGCTCAATGGATATCCTTGGATGAACACCTTGCCATTACATTGGAAAATTCTCGACCAACATAATCGCAACAACAAAAATATTCCTTGATAACGGAATAAATATGCACCAATTTGATAAGGATGGAATGACTATAGCAGCCACTGTGGCTGGCTTTGGACGTATCAATCAATTCCATTATCACAACTGGGTCAAATTTATGATAAAAAATGATTACAGCGACTTGTTTGCTCAAACATCCAAAAATGGTACCTCACCTTTAAATCATGCACTGGAAATGTTGGACTTGGAAAAAGTTACCGTTGAACTTATTATAAACTCTGCAAAGACCAGTGTTAACCAAAGAGATCTTCTAGGACGCTCTATCTTGCATTGGACGCTTATGTCTGGAAGATGTTTAAAGACCATCAAAAATCTTCTTGAACTTGGTGCCGACTACAAAATGAAAGATAAAAATGAAGAAGAAGCTCTACATTTTGCTGTGAAAGGTGGTAGAGGAGAAGTAATAACTTTCCTAATAACGCTCAACACCGACATAAATGAAGAAGACGAGCTTGGTGAAACTTCACTACACAAAGTTAGATTTACGAAAACTCGAGATTATTTTAAGATGACAAAATTTTTTCTGAGTATTGGAGCCGATTTGTGTGCTAAAGACAAAAATCGAAACACTGTAGCACATTTGTTCGCCCTTGATGAAAACATTTCATCTGATGATTTTCATAATTGGGTAAAAGGCATGGTGGAAAACGGACACGGCCGCATTTTTGCTGTTCGTGGTCAATTCGGCAGAACATCACTACAAATTGCAATGAAGAGATTAGATTTCAAGCTGGACACTTTAAAAATGATACTGGAATCCTCACAGAACGACGTTAATGTCCATGATTGTTTTGGCAAAACATTATTGTGTCTGGCAATTACTTCAGGAAGAACCATACAACCTGTTAAACACTTAATCCGGCTGGGCGCTAATATCACATTTAAGGATAAAAAAGGTGCTGGAGTTTTGCACTTCAGCGTTATAAGGGGAAATAAGGAAGTCATTCAATATTTGATATCCCTAGATTTGGATGTCGATGAAAAGGACAAAAATGGAGACACACCGTTGCACTATGTTGTTAAGACCAGATCAAAAAACTATTTTGAAATCATAAAGCTGTTGTCGGATAATGGGGCTGATTTGTGTTCTAAGAATAATAAAGGTAATACTGTAGCACATCAAATGGCTATTTCGGAAGACGTAAGCTGTGATGATTTCAGAAATTGGGTTGTGGCGATGATTAAAAATGGACATCATCATTTGTTTACCATTCGTGGATTTATGCGGAGAATTCCTCTTCAAGGTTCGATGGAGAGGATGGATCTTGACTTGGAAACAATAAAGTTGATAATCGAGTTTACTAAGCTTCACATTAATCTACGCGATGAGCAAAGTGATACTATCTTACATTTAGCACTGGAAAATGGAAGAAGCGTGAGCACGATTAAAAACCTTGTTAATTTGGGGGCTGACTGGAAAAAGAAAGGAATGAATGATTGCAGTGTTATGCACTGTGCCGTTAAAGGGAGTAATCAGGAAGCTTTTCTTTACTTCAGATCTTGGGGGGAAGACGTAAATGCTAGAGACAAATATGGCCGGACTCCGTTGCATTACGTAACATTGACAAGAAGTAAAAACTATTTGGGAATGACCAAGTTTCTGCTGAAAAATGGAACCGACCTGTATGCAAAAGGTAAGGATGGTAAAACGTTGGATCATTTTATGTCATCCCATTATTGGAGCCCAGGTAAGATAACGTACGGTGCATGGAAAGATGGAATGATTCTGTTGGGACACAAAACGCTTTTTCAACAAGAATCCTCATAGGAGAACTAATGATGGGAATTATGTTAAATTAAGACTAATATAGACGAATTGCTAGTATATATTATTTACAGAATATTAGACAAACTTCTGTATCTTTTTCGCCAGTTCTCTGTAAATAGTTTTCAAAACCACAAAAATGAAAACCTCATGCCTTTAATTTGTACTTAGAATCCTATAGTAGAATTTACAAAAACTAGACATAAAAGTCTAGTTATGTAGCCGTCAAAAAAGATTAAGCGGTCACAACAAAAAAGATGGACATGGGAGGATAATAAGCATGACTTGGGGAAAGAAATAGACAAGTTGGCTAACGTGCTGGAAGATTTTAGTTAATGAGTAAGTAATATTATTTATTTAAATAATTTAAGTTTATTGTGTTTTAGTTGTTATTTGATGTTTAAAACCATTATTGTCTGAATATTTATTAGGCACTATAATACCATAATAGGAACATTAAGATATCTGCCAAAAATAACTTTGTATACTTCTATTCAATTATATAAATTAAATAAATTTTTATTTCTTAATGTGCTTACACTTTGTTAATTAAAAATAAAATTAAACCTGTCTGTGTATTTAGATGCTACGTTTTAAAAACAAACAAATTCTCAAAATTCTCGATTAGTCAACAACTGATAAATTTGTGGCCGTTTATTAAATACTTTTTGGTATACAACATACTAACTAATTTATAAAAAAATTGTACAACTGTTATACAATTATTCGTTGAATTAACATAAATTACATTAACCGTAACAAAAAATTAAGTGCAAACAGTAATAATGTCTTTTAATTATCTGGGAAAATTCATCACCTTTTTGGATTTAATCGTCCAATTAATCTTGCTTAACGACCATCAAATCAATTTATCATATTTATTTGTCCCCATGTTCAGCAGAATGTTTATGCTATCATTTAAATTGATGCATAAACTAACATTTGTTTTTGGGCAGCATACCGCATACCTGATGTTGTTTGACATAAAATTTCTACGTAACTCAGCTTGTAATTACGGATATTACAAATCAAATGTAGTATTATCTGTGAAGTTTATCTCTATCTCAAATGATTTTCGGGCGGTCAATGAACTCTTATGTTCATTTTATAACACAAATCCTATATATAGAGTGATGACGCCATTACAATGGGGGCATCCATAGCATACGTTGTTGTAGTGAGTGGGGAATGTTTATGCAGTAAACTCTATGTAAGACTGCATTGCACAGGCGACTGTTTGGGTGCATTTATTATTTAAAGAACACTTATATATTGTCAAAAATATAACAATCAACCAAAACCGAGGTTTTAACATATCATCAATCTGGGATGGATCACTACCTTCAATGATGAAACCACTTACTCCTCCCACTAACAGTATCCATTGACACTACATGGACTCAATGCTATTTTTATAATAATTTACAAATTGTAGTATAAACTTTGATGTATCGATTTTGAATATCTAAAATACTCAATTCTATTTTTGTTTTAATCCTGACCAACTAGACCAGGTCATGTATGTATGTAATATACACTTATCAATGCATGTACATTTTTCTACTAATTATATATATATATATTGTAATTTGTTGTTTTAAATTTCCATTAGTCTCCTGAAGATGAATATAGATAATATTCGAAAGCTCGAGAAATAAATTTTTATAATTTTCAACATGTCATCCATGAAGTCCGCTTCAATTAATTTTACTGCATTATTATTTTTTAAGCAAAAGTGCATATATCATACACCAATAGTGAATGACCCCTTACCAAATCACTGTGCTTAGTGCTTACATTATCATCAACAACACACAACAGCGTACAACAGGAAATTACATAACTTGCAAAACAAATACCGAGGATGAGTGATCTCATACAACTTTTTAAGTGTGAGGCTGGGTAAATTGTAAAAATGTTAGAATAGGCTGGGGCAACTTCAGAAAATGTCAAAATAGGCTAGGGCGACTTAAGAAAATGTCAGAATAGGCCAAGGCAACTTGAGAAAATATCAGAATAGGCTTGGGCAACTTAAGAAAATGTCAGAATAGGCTAGGGCAACTTGAGAAAATGTCAGAATAGACTGGGACAACTTGAGAAAATGTCACAATAGACTGGGGCAACTTGAGAAAATGTCACAATAGGCTGAGGCAACTTGAGAAAATGTCAGAATAGACTGGGGCAACTTGAGAAAATGTCACAATAGGCTGTTGCAAGTTGAGAAAATGTCAGAATAGACTGGGGCAACTTGAGAAAATGTCAAATTAGGTTAGGTCAACTTGAGAAAATGTCAGAATAGGCTAGGGCAACTTGAGAAAATGTCAGAATACACTGGGGCAACTTCAGAAAATGTCAGATTAGGCTGGGGCAACTTGAGAAAATGTCAGAATAGGCTAGGCCAACTTGAGAAAATATCAAAATATTCTGGGGCAACTTGAGAAAATGTCAGAATAGGCTGGGGCAACGTGAAAAAATGTCAGAATAGGCTGGGGCAACTTGAGAAAATCTCGGAATAGGCTGGGGCAACTTGAGAAAATGTCAGAATACGCTAGGGGAACTTAACAAAATGTCAGAATAGGCTGGGGCAACTTCAGAAAATGTGAGAATAGGCCGGGCAACTTGAGAAACGCTAAAGAAGGCTGGAAAAACTGGCGAAAATGTTATAAATGACTGGGAAAACTTGAAAAAATGTTATAAAAGGCTGGGACAACTTGCGCAAATGTTATAAATGATCCTTTCAATAATTGTGTGATCTGTTATTGTTAAAGCAATGCAAAATGCAAATGAGTTCAATCTAGTTCATAACAGCTGTAAATGCTCTTAAACTAAACCCAAAATATACTCTATTAGTTAAATTAGTTCAGCGGGTGCTTCCTTTCAATAATTGTGTGATTTGTTATAGTAAAAGCAATGCAAAATGCAAATGAGTTCAATCTAGTTCATAACTGCTGTAAATGCTCTTAAACTGAACCCAAAATATACTCTATCAGTTAAATAAGTTGACGGGGGGTTTCCTTTCAATAATTGTGTGATCTGTTATTGTTAAAGCAATGCAAAATGCAAATGAGTTCAATCTAGTTCATAACAGCTGTAAATGCTCTTAAACTAAACCCAAAATATACTCTATCAGTTAAATTAGTTCAGCGGGTGCTTCCTTTCAATAATTGTGTGATCTGTAATTGTTAAAGCAATGCAAAATACCAACCTTACCAACTACCACGATACCCTCTGTGGCAGTAACCAATGAATTAAAAACTCGCAATGACACGGCTGTAGTTAATCCTTCTCCAATCATCAACATGAATGAAATTACACCTTTCTTGACCTCTGCAACAACCGAAAAACCAGCAATTTACCCTTGTCGTACTCCATCAATATCATCAGAACCAGCTTCCAGTACTGCCATAATATCTCAGCCGGAAATTCCAAACATAACAATATGTTCTTTGCCCCACCCACCTACGGCTAATGTCACATTTTTCCTTGAAAGTTTCTCAGTGTGAACTGTAACTGTAACTGTGAACATGTTAGTAAAATTTATACTCAGTAAACTCATTCTTGTTTTATTTTAGGATTGCGAGTTATTTTTTCTAAATTTTTAGGAAAAGGGAAATGAAAATGTTCTGGTTTCATATGTAGCAGCGTTATGCGAAATGAACAGACTTGTTGGTGATTTGTTTATGCAACTGCAGTCAGAGATGAAATTAAGTTCCTTTGATATGGGCTTTGGTCTACGGAGTATTTCAGAACGCTGCAAGTATAAGTGCAGTTGCCTTTATGAAAAAAGCCATAAATGTTACAAGAAGTAATTCATTTAATATACATCATGACATTTTATTTCTTTAAAAATATCTTTTAAACAAATACAAAGACACAAAATATAATTCATAATTTGAATCATTTTAGCAATTGTTAAAATAAAGGAATTCCATTTTCTTCTTTAATTTCTTGAGATGAGTATTAGATAAGGTAAACCGCAACAAGAGGTCACAAAAATATCACATTCGCATGCTGATGGTGATGACCTCCTGTGGTGATGCATCCTAACCAATTTTCCGATTAAGCATTTTAGTTGGATGAATATTTTTAAAAAAATCTATGAGGGTGTTGAAACTTATACGTAGAATTTTAAGACCTATCCCTCTTATGGATAGAAATATAATATAAAGATTAATAATAAAGAACTCCTAGATGACTATCTCATTATGGGATTCCTTGAACGTGGTTCCATTCTAAGTGAGTGTATTTTTTAAAGAAGTTTGACGATTGGGATCCGGAGAACGGTGTTCATTCATTTTCCATCGGGGTGCAAAAACCCCGATGAACCATGAAGTCGGGGTTTATCTTGATGAAGTGCCACGTGGCGAGCATTACTATTTCATTGAAATAAACGAAATATACAAAACTACATACTTAAGATGTGGAATGTGTTGGATCAAACACACTGGAAAAACGGCATGGATTGGGGTTGTACGATATCATCTATATATCAACGAATACATCCTGGAAAGAGCCTCATCTAAATTCAAGTTTTCCGCTAATATGCTGGACACTGCTATAGCCAGAATCCAGAAGGCTTTGCTGGACATGACTCAAGAAGAGGTTCATGGGAAATATACACTACCTGGCGTCGAAAGGTTTACAGGGAAAGTCAGGACCATATGTTATAAATATCTAGAGGTTATACATGAAGCCATTCCATAGCCCATAAGGCCTCGTTTTAAAAAAAATGCAAATTATAACTGAAGCGAATTACAGGGCGTTTCAAAATGACAAGGGTGCAACAGTATACTGTAAGAGACCAAAAACAGTTTGCTTTGTTGACTAGTCAAAGAACTGTATACAGTTTAAAGAAGTCCCAAGGTACAACAAGTTTTATTCAAAAACCAGCAGTTACTTTGAAGGATGGCTGTAAACATTGTGGAAACCCAAGGATCGCACCCCATCTTTTAGGAACCCCAGTCGATAAACTTTACTTTTACTGGCACCCATTTCTATGCACCTCTTGAAAGACAAATTAACTCGATTTTTGTTAGGAATGAAATAGTTTATACTTGTTACCATTACAATTGTACTAATTTGACATAAATACTAATTTTTTTAACGTTTCCGTACTTTGATCAAAGAAATTTATACGTAAAATATTTCTTAACACAAATCTTTACGTGATTACTTTCGTTCGTAAAATTAAAAGATTGGAAAAAGTAATAATGTAGACCTTATTTACAGTCTGGTCAGTTGTTTTCAATTTATGTGGAAGTAGTCTCATATTTCATTTATATAAAACAATTATTTTAGGCTCAAGTACTACATATTACAATTTTACACGTTACTTTAAATTTTTCGCTTTGGAAGGATGTTTTCTCAAATTATGTCGCGTGATGTGATTTTTCCTGTAAAAAGTTCTTCTGAAACATATTTGTTTTATGCCAGTACCATGTGAATGCCGATGATGCCTGGAGACCGACGAGCTGTAACAGAAATCAGCATTTTATTCATAAAAGTTATAAAAAAATGTAAATTACCTCTTGCACTGTAAACAACGGAAATGTATTGCGATGCGAAAGAAGTAAAACAATTTTGTAGTGCGATCAAGAGTAAGTTCATTGAGACATTTAGCGTTTCCAAAACCGCATTTCTGTAAATATTAAAAAGTTTTGGTTAAAATATCCACGTTTTTAAATTGCTAAAATATTAATGGTTTCGGTAAAAGTAAAACACCATTTTATCAATCCCTTTACCCAGTTCAGCTTACCCAGTTTACTTGGCAGTTTATTCTTGTCAAAAAATAATTCCGGGCGACAATTTGGCTGACATGAATTGTGACCGAATTTTACTAAAAATCAAAAACAGATATCACACCCAAGACCTTGTCTCATTAAAAAAAACTAGATTTGTTAACTTGCATTTCCATATTTTGATCCATCTAAGACAAACCCAGGTGCAACCGAATAACGTATTTTTTATCGAACTCATTAACCACATCTGTTTTATAATCCTCATCAGTTTTGAAGAAAACGACATATTCCATTACCACACCTTCAGGTTCAATTACTTGGGCAGACAACAATCCATGCCCATGAACTAGCTTTTCTAGAATCCGAAAATTGGCAGAAGTAAAGTCATTCGAAATATTTCGTTTGGTACACCCATCCACACAAATAAAATTAGATTTCCCTTTTTTGCATGTGCACATATTTTTTGACAGGGCATCAATGGAATTGTACAAATGACCCGGGTACACGGCTATATAAAATCATAATTATTGTTTATTATTCGTTCATTTTAATGTACGGTAATATCATTATTATCATTGTTAAATATGCTTACTTACTCGACCTTACAGTTTCCGCCATTTAGTTTGAGGTTTTTCAAGTAGTGCTGCTGTCGTTGGCTGTTGTGAATATAATTGATTTATTTCTGCTGAACCTCGTCATCATCATCTTTTGATTCTTATCAATATTTGTTGAGTAGAAAAACATACTATGCACTTATAGCTGCATTTAAATTATATATTTATACGTAAAAATGTATGCACATAATCTCACTTATGCAAACAAAGAGACTCTTATGGTTCAACAAATGCGATTTTGCAGCATAAGTTTTGACCAAAACTGTATTGTAGCAAAATAGAATATTATACAATACAAAAGTGATAATAGTGGACATTTGTAGCGATTAGGATTGATGGGATTTTTAATATCTCAAGCTTTCTACATCTTACAGGTGACTTTTTTACAGAGCAGAAATTATAATGATAAAAACAAATTACATTTATCTAATCATTCTTTCAATACTAAAGTGATGTCAATTCAGTTCATAGTTAGATGTAAAAAGATTAATTAAGTGTTAAATATTTGTACAGAAATAAATATTTATCGTTGCTCGGGTAATCATAAAATCGTGTTAAAATGAATTATTCAAATTGTGACGATATTAATAAAACAAATGTATTTTTGCATTGTGTTGCAACAAGTATGTTTTAAACTTGTTTATAATCCAGATGAGTGGAATAACACATAACCAATATGTGGCTTTTAGTACACTAAATATGTATCCACTTGATTCAAATATCATAAAAGTGAGAGCAATTGACATTCCAACTGGTAGCAATAAAAATACTATCTGAATATTCCCAGACAGGGTTGGTTTTACCGGTGGCTCAACTTCTCTGCGCCTCACAAGATGTGTCTTGTTAATTAAATTTGACCACCATTCTAACAGTCCAGATGCAGGAATTGAAGACACTCTTTGAATTAAAAAGGATGGGTGTGCACCTTCAAAGTAAAAATTTAAGTTAAGTTTGAAGTAAGCTTTGATGCCAACATCTGAGTGTTTCTCTGATCGATAAAGCATTCGAGTCAATTGTTGTGCTTGATAATCGGGTAAAATCCATGCTGATTTGTTGCATCTCTTCAGGTCATCCACAATAAATTGTTCTTGTCTTTTCCAGAATTTATCTGTTAAATTATTTTCCATTTCTAAGACTTCATTTGTTAAACTGCCCTGTGTTTCCAGGAATTGATCGGTTAAATTATTTTCCATTGCATTTAAGAAGCCAATATTGTCACGGGAAACAAATGTATTAATCTGCTCTACTATAATCTCGTATAATCCTAGATGTGGCCAAGTATTATGTGCTAAATACAATAAGGATTCCATTTCTGTTCGAAGGGATTTTCGAATCGAATCCTCGGTGAAATAATAGTATTGATTGATTTCAGTTGCACCATAGAAAATGGGTTCAACGCCTTTTGCCTCTACAACCAAAGTTCGAAAAACACCGTTTTCTTCAATCACTGCTCTTGTACACTTTGGTATGCCATCGTAAAGGGTTAAAAAGTATTCAGTACTCTTAAGTTTAGTATATACAGTAAAGTTATATTTTAAAAGCTCGTCGATTGCACCAAACGATAAATGCTGGCGAGGCAAAACAATATTATAAACATTAGTGCTTTTAAATGCGTTACTTATAACTAGTCCTCCCAACAGAATTCCACAGGCAAGGTATCGGAATGACTCAGATTTAACAAATCTTCCAGGAAAGGGATCACCTTGCTCAAGCAAAACTTTTACTAGGCTTGTAATTTTTCCAACCGAATGAAGTGGCCAAAGGCTTCCTTTTAGCATATTCATAGAAACCAGAAGCAATATTGCAACAATTAGGATCCACCACCATACATTTGTATCAAACACAGACACAAATTGCTCAATTTGCAAGGATTCAAGTCCTCTGGAGCCACAGCTAACAAAACGTAGCGAACCAAACTTATTTTCAATATTTAAAGCTACATCTCTATCGTCAAAAAGGGTCTCTGATACAAGAATTGATCTACTCAGTCTACGCCATTGACATTTTTTAGTATATATATTTTTTAGGGGCACTTCAAGATCTGAAATATTACCAAACAAATGTTTCAGCACGGATGCCAAAGCAAATCCCAGAAGTTGGATGTTATCTGTGTACTTAAGTTTCATTTCTAGAAGGTTGTTTAATGGCGTTGTGAGGGCTTTTCGTTCATTTTCTATAAAATAAGAAATTTGATCACACAGAGTGTATATTTCTCCGTCTTCATAGCATCGGAAAGATCCATACCACAACTGGTTTACTCGACTTTTTTCTACTGATGCCAGGTATTCAAATGAGAGCACCTTCAAAGTCAATAATCTGGATAACAACATGTTGGGACAGTCAATGCAAAGATTGGTATAATGTAACTCTAAAATATTGCATGAGATGTCCGCCATTTGTTTGATTTTGTTATTGTTGCAGACTACTTGACCGCTAAAGTGTATATTGTTTTGTGACTTATATCCTGTATTAGATTTAGGATAACGCACCCCCCTACTTGCAAACATTTGAAAGTTCACAACCCAATTTAGCATATCAACTGAATCAAAGTCTTGAAAACTCTTAAAATCCAAAAATATGTAAACTTTTGGCCGTGAGCTTGGGTTAAATTTGAATCCATAATCTTTGTTACAAATACCGTCCTCACAATAACTATATCGAAAAAATCCCGGAAAATTATTATTTTGAAGCAAGTGTTCTGGCATAAGGAGGCTTACTTGAATTTCACATTGCCACGGTCTGGACTTTAAGGAGAACCTACGGTGATCCAAATCGACACAGAAACCTTCATTTATGTTATCAGCAATTAGTGGAGAGTAAAATTTTGATGTTGGACAATTATGGTATTTGAGGTCCTTCAAGTGATATTTAGAAAAGTTATTTTTCATAAAAGAGTTTTTTGATGGTAGAAGCAGTTGGTCTAAATACTCTAAGGTTATACCCTTCAAACGCATTTTTCGGTGACTAAACGCTATTTCAAGATTTCGATGCATAGATGGCATCGCCGCGGTCTGTTTGATATCCACACCTTGCCAATTATCAACTAGAAGTAGGCAGTGGTCATTTTGGAATCCTTCCAGCATAGTATAGAAGTTTTGCAGTGCCAGTGGGACAACGTTTTTTGGCCTAAATAGCTTATAGTATTCTTGAACTTTCGTAACCATTTCGAACTTGCTTGTTCCAAGATTATCAACTTTACTGGGAAATTCTTTCGAAGCTACTGCATTTATTGGCAGAAATCGATACATATATTGCAAATCAGTTACCGCCGAATTCATTACGAGATGTGAACATAGCACTATGGCAAACAGTACGTAGTTTATATTCATTTTAATGTACTGAGTGTAGCAAAATGTGTAACAAAAGCTTAATTGTTCTTATTTAGAGCATTAGATTTTACTTTTTGTATTTTGGTGTTAATGTATTTACAATTTAAACATTGAAATATAAAACTACAGTAACTAAAACGCTTGTTTTCACACAAAGTGGATCAAAATATTTTAATCGTAAAGCCTGCGTAGTTTTGCTCAAATGCAGTGTTCGGATATTTATTTAAATATTTTTACTCAAAATTTGCAGAGACTATGTGCCAACTCAACAAGTTTTTAGTACGGATTACCGTTGTCTACTGATATATAATGCAAACACCATTTTAAATCAATTTTTGAATCACTTTATTTAATATTACCGATCGATCATGAAGACGCGCGTGTAATATCCATGGTGAACATCCGTTTGTCTATTAAATGGCTTTATTTATACAGAAATTTCGGGCTTTTACAACACAAGCTACTATATACTGAAGTGTTCTATATTTTTAGCGCATAAGCAGTATACAAGTATGATTGGTGACAAGCAAACATAACAGGAAGTCTGCATACTAAAATATTTAAAAGTTCCTTTGGATATACATGTGATATATGTTTGCATTTAAATGGTAGAATCATATATTCATCACTTTATTACCTTTAGATTTGTGTAGAGCATTGCCTTTAATCATACACATATTTTAAATGTATGGTTTGAAGTTAAGCTATGCACACAGTACATGTTTTGCATGCCAAAGTAAATATGTGTTAAAATAAAAACCATTGAAATAAGAATAAGAAATGCATAAGACCTATAAAATATATTGTAAGTATGTGCTCAAACCCGATGATTTTAAAGTTAGCCGTATTTCCTTAAAGAAACTCGTCTTTGTTATTGAAGCCAATATTAAAAACTAACTGTGTAAAAAACCAAACACGATTCGTCTAGCATAATGTGTAACGTAATTATTGCATATAAAGTACAATCCGTCCTTTATTATTAGGAGTTCTGCAATTACTACATGATTTAAAACTCCTTCGAGATACTTAGTATTTATTATTACAAACATAGGTACCAGAATATATTAGATAAATTTCCCTGTTCTAGTTTTCTTTGCATTTTGTTGCACCCAATCTTAATTAACTTTTGTACAATCTGCATTATTTAAAAAATACAAAAATAGCATGTGGTCTTTTGTAGTTTGAAAATGTATCCATGTAACTCGCAAATCATATCACTGAGCGCGAATGACATTTCCAGTGAATGTTCCCAGGCCTGGCTGGTTTGTCTGGTGGCTCAAATATTCTTTGCCTTACAAGATCTGTCCTGGCATCAACTGGCATAAATCTATGTAAATAATAATCACTTTATTTCTCAGTAAGTTTTTGTGTCGTTTTGTTGCAATTTGTAAAAATCCCTAAAATAAGCAGTTGAACTACGTACAAAAATATTTTCATTTAAGTGTATCGAATAAGCTAGGTATTAAAATAAAATTCTAGTTTTGCAGCTTTAAAAATGAAGTGTATTTATTACTTTTCAGATGCAACAATTCGCAAATAATGGATATAAATTGTACCAATGCTTTGGACGCGGTGAATTTCAAATCCATAAGAATTTTTAATTTTAAAGTTCTTATTTATAATTAAGCCTTACTACACCGTTTTCCTCAACGTTTGTAAAATATTCTGGATAAACTTCTCCAACAGATGTAAATCTTTGATTGTATTTAAGATTCTATTTATTTGTTGTTTGAGAATTAAATAAATATTATTGCATCGTCAAGCAATATGGGAACCAGTGTCTAAATTTTGTTGTAATGTTTTTTCTAAACGTAGGTAAGATTTTTTGTTTCCAAATTTAATGTTTGTCAGCTAGAATCAACCATATATTTGTTTGTAGCTTTTAACATAATTTTCCGTTTTTAACTGACCACAGTTAGGATTAAAAATTAAAATTCATCAAATTAATTGCTCCCAACTCAAACTAGTTTGTTTAATAAACACAATTTTCTAACATCGTTATATACGTACGTAGACCGGAAGATCCTTGGGATTAAATTTGACATAATGGAGAACTGGCAACGATAGGTCATCAGAAGGAATTTACCTGAACTGATCGACATTACATTATGCAACATGCAACTTATTAACATATTAACTTATTAACTTGAAGTAACATGCTGAGGATATTCTCTCCAGTGAAGTAATGCATGAAATTGTAAGATAACCAAACACAGCAATTCCAAGACGACCTTCTAAAAACAAGAATTTAAAATGTATTTGTTTGCAGGACTATACCCAAAAATCCTGAAAGAAAAGCATATAAGCTCTATGAGATACTTAAAACTAGGAAAAATGCATACTATTTGTTGAAATATGCCTGTCAAGAAACCAAAAAAACAGGAGTTATGTCTATATTTGCGGATGGGGATCCACATTCCAAATTACAAACAGCTCAAGAAACTGCAGAATTTTATTCGAACCCGAGCTTTGATGAACCCGAATTGCTAAAAACCAGCTCTTATCAAACTACCACAACAATATTCCCCATCTCACAAAACTCTGGATATCAGCAATGTAGCTCTGAACTGTCAGATAACAGCATTCGTCAGCATTCGTAAATTCTACAGCTTTACACACCATATCAGCTATTGGCAGTGATAAGAATCCGTCAACAGAAGCCAAAGGAAGCCCAAGTTCAAATATCAGAGAAGCATTTAATTTTTTACAAAATTTATCAAGTACAAAAACAAGTCAGTTTTCCCAAATCTCGAGGAAAACTCAACATCAAACGACCCAACACCAAGCTTACTGGTGTAATTGATTCAAATCACGCCAAACACTGAAAAGACCACCTCACGAGAAGGAAGTTGACAAAAGTCAACTACAACTTGGATCAAGTACGGATATTTTAAATAAACACAATGACTGCTTATCTGGATGTACTTCAGATATTAACGACAATCAACAATGCAGTGATATGCCCACTAAATTGTACCTGGTACTAAAAACGGGAAAATTCCTAAAAGTCATTAAAAATCTAATTGATCTGTAAACCGACTATAAAACGAAAGCTACATCAAAAGAAGGGGCCTTGCATTTTGCTGTAGAAGGAGGTGACAAAGAAGTCATAATTTTCCTTGTCATTTCACTTAAATTGGATATAAATGAAAAAGATGATCTTGGAGAAACGCCACTGCATAAAGTCATATTAACAAAAAACCGAGACTATACGGGAATGACAAAGTTTTTATTAGATAATGGAGCAGACCTTTGGGTCAAAAACCAAAATGGAAGAAATGTAGCCCATTTATTTGCCATAACTGAAAACATTTCATCAAATGATTTCCAGATTTGGGTACACGACATGATATGTTATGGATACAGCAACGTTTTTGCTATCCGTGATCTAGACGGTAGGACGCCATTGCAAACTGCAATTCGGAGATTAGATCTGGATTTCAGCACCATTAAACTGACACTAGAATCATCAAAGGTAGACATCGACCAACAAGACGACAACGGTTTAACACTTTTACATCTTTCATTGGAATTTGGAAGAGGTTTGCTAACTTGTAAAAGTTTGCTCCAAATATGCGCCAATATTAAGAAAAAAGATAATAGAGGAAGGAAAGTTTTGCACTTTGCTCTTATTGGTGAAAACAAGGAAGCTATAGAATATTTGATATCACATGGTTCGGATATAAATGAAAAAGATTATGATGGAAACACAGCAATGCATTATGTTGCACAGACAAAGCTCAAAAACTTTTTCGAATTGACAAATATGTTGCTGGGTAACAAAGCAGATTTGCAGTCGACGAATAAAATAGGTAATACACTTGCCCATAAAATGGCTATTTGGGAAGATGTAAGCTGTAATGATTTTGTAGTTTGGGTGATTGCGATGATTGAGAATGGACATGCTGATGTGTTTTCAATTCGGGGAGATTGGGGCAGAACTCCTCTTCATTTGGCGATGCAGAGATTTGATTTTGACCTGGAGAAGATGAAGTTGATTGTTGAATCTGCAAAGGTTGACATTAATCAACCAGATGACGAAGGTAATACTTTATTACATTTAGCACTGGCTTTTGGAAGAAACTTGGACACAATTAAAAATCTTGTTGAGTTGTGTGCTGACTGGAAAAGGAAAGGAATGGATGAGTGTAGTGCAATGCACTCAGTCGTAAAAGAAATGTAACAAGCAAGCTTTTCTCTACTTAAAATCTCTTGAAGCTGATGTCAATGCTGAAGATAAATATGGTGAGATTGCATTGGGTAAGATGGACAAGAAAAGAAGACTATCTAGGAATGACAAAGTTGCTGTTGGACAATGGAGCTTACTTTCCTGCAAAAGTGGTCAATGGAAAAACGTTAGACCAGTATGTGTCCGCCTATGCTAGCGCTGACAAGTATAATGTGTGGAAAGAAGGAATAGTTGGTGTATTTTACAAAAAATAAAAGGTTTCAGATAATTAATGTATAATGAATTTAATCTGTAGTTCTTATTATAATTTTACGATAAATTAATTCCAGTATTACTTATTCAATGAATAAACTGTAATAACACAAAGCGTCCCAATATGACTTCTAGCTTCGGATGACTTGCCTATTTTATTCAATAAGGGGTCATCTGAAATTGACGTTTCAAAGTTACGTCATATCGAGATACTCATAAAACACAATGGGCATTTATAAAGTTAAAACCTTCCTATAAATTTCAGTGATAGAACTAGCAAATCACAGTGTTTCGTAAAATGTGTTGTCGTTCCTTATAAAATGTAAATTTCAGTCTTGAAAAGCCTTAAAAATAAAAAAAACCTTTTTCAGATTAAAGTCATTATCATCTTCGAAAGGCTTTTTTAACAATGTATAGCATCACTACTATGTATTTACTGAAATGAATATGTGTTGTGTAGTCATTTATTTGTAGATGGACTTATTCTATTAACTGTTGCAAAAACAAGTAGTAACCGATACGCTGTGTGATCTAAATTTTACAAGCTTTCTTTTTCACTGTACTTTGTTAACAAGGACATATCAAGACGAAAAATTTAGACCTTGTTATTTAACAATAAATGAAAGAATCCTTATTTGACATATAAGGCATCTGAAAATTTTCAGCTTTGATAAGTTAAAATTCTGTTATTTTAATTGATTTGTTTTATTTGTCATAAATTTATTCTGATAAAGTTGATAAACTAATCACTAGATTATGAGGCAAAATGAGGAAAAACAAAATATCATAGGATGGTAAGGCCTGTTTGGGCTAAGTTTTATTATTATTGATTGTACACAGTAGCAGATAGTTAAAAACTAATGGGAAGGAATTAATGTCAGGTAACCCACAAATTGCATAATAACATAAACACAGTTGGTATTCCGGGAAAGTTCCATTTATTTCACCTTTAGTATAGTTACTCTTATAAATGACTCGGCTTACGCGGTTTAGGTACTTCAAATGTATTTTTATGTGAACATTCATACACTTAAAACGCATTTGTATATAGGAAAATGGTTGTGCTATTTTTTCCATTTTTTTGCCTGCATGCATGCAAAAAAGTGCTTTTTTAAGTACCTAAAGCGCGTAAGCTCAGTCAACTCTTATAACACCATAGGCTGTAAAATAGGCTATTTACATTTTACTTCACTATTGTGACATGATTTGTATCGATACAACAATTGAATTTTCTAGAAAACTTCTTAGAAATTAAAAAAAGTTGTGAGATCGATATCTAGTGCTTGACAAATGAAAAATTATTGGCTGAATGGCAAATTAGGATTTTGATAGATGTTACTTTTGCTGGTGCTGTATTTTTTCTTCTAAGATAAAAAAGTTAATTTAAGTACAAGCCGTTTCAAGTTGGTGTCAAAAAATATATTTCAGACCTGCAAAATTTTGAGGAAGAACAAAATATGAACAATGTATTATTTTGCGTTTTGAATTACCAACAAGCCGTATTAAAAATCTTTTTCTGTGTTCAAATATGAAATATTATGAATAAGATAATAAAGTTACTTTTAACGGTAAAATGAATGGAAGTGTTTTTCTAGTGGAGACGTAAATCATCCAAAACAATACCTGTTGTTATTATGACCTGGTCGAAATTAGTAGACGTTTACTTGCAAGGTGAAAGTCCAAGATTATCGGTCAAACGTGATGAAGATACTTGATTTCAAACCAAGTTGAACAACGATGAACAATGTTGATGCACTAAATTACGTATGTATCAATTTTACATATATATTTAATTACAAATAAAACATAATTTTAAAATTCATTCATGGACAAAAACAACATATGTACTCCTAAATAGATTTACACAAAAGCAGATAACAAGATTAGTACAATATTTAAATGTATGATGTGATTGGAAACTATTAATAAAATTGACGAAGGAAACTAAAAGATTTGCATTTAATTACCACGTTTTGTACTTTGATAACACAAAGATACAACCCGATTTTGAAGCATTTATAGATTTTTCTCCAGAACTCTAAAACCATGCAAATTAGCGCAATTGACAAACCACCAATCAGCAAAATAAATAAAGCAAGAATATTTCCCGACATATTGGGTTTCTTGGGGATAATATTTTCTTTGCCATGCAAGAGATCAGATCTGTTGATAAATTTGGGCCACCATTCTAGTAAACCAGTATTAGGAATCAAAGATATTCGTCGAAGTAATGACGATGGTAGATATGATCGTCGAAACCAGAAAACAAGTTCTGGCCACGTGTACGCATTACCATTGACGTCTGAATGTTTTCCGGAACTTTTTAATGATCGGTGCAAAGTTTGGGCTAAATAGTTAGGCAAAATCCAAGCAGTTTTACTGCAATTATTTAAGTCGCTTTTAATCAAGTCTTCTTGCTTTTTGTTAAAACGGTCACTCAAAGCATTTCCGATCTGAAGCATGTGAGCACTTTTGTAACTAATAAGACCGACTTTTACCAAGTCATCCAAATAATCTACAGGTTCTCTGATTGATGTGAGTGCCTTTGGATTAATTTTAGAATAATTTACAACTTTTTGTAAATCAAGGCTTGCGGATGCTCTTTGATACTGTGTATAAAGCTCAGTAAATCCATGAACTCGAAAACTTTTGTCTTTGCAAATTTCAAAGTCAAATTTCGAAAAATATGTTCTACGACTGGGAAAAAAGACGCCACATCGAAGATAAAAATGTCTTTGATAGAGAAACCTTTGTATTCTTGTGTACACGGTGATATTATCCTCGATTAGTTCGTCGATAATATAATATGAAATTTGTGCTCTGGGCATCACAATTTTGTAAACATTCTCACTTTTAAAAGCATTGCTTATCACCAAACCTGCCAGAAGCGTCCCAGTCATTAAAAATCTCATTTGTCGCTTCTTGTCAAAATTCGATGAAAAAGGGTTCCCTTGTTCTACGAAAATTTTATATATGCTAAATGTGCGCGTCATCAATCCAACAGACTTACCGCCATCAGAGTACAATTTCACAATGGTAACAGATGGCAGAACAATCGATATTAGTATGAACACCCAAACTGGCCAACTATATACGGATATAAACTTGATAAATGGGAAGGGCTCGATTCCACGCGAGCCGCAGCTGACGAAATGAAGCCTTCCAAATATATTCTGCATTTTGATAGGGGTGTCATATATTTTATCTTCTGTGTCTTTTAGCATAATCCACCGTTTAAAATAAACTCTAAAGTACTCAAGATCAGGCTCGTTTAAAGGTTCAATATTATACTGATGCTCTAAAGTTACGTTTCCCATAAGTCCTTTAAATATCGATGCATAGGCAAATGCAAGCATGTGTAATTTTTGTGAAGATCCCTTAAATTTATGCAGATTGGTCAGTGGCGACTTAATATCTTGCCGAGTTTTATCAGTAGCATAAGTTGCAATTAGACCTGCCAACTGAACATCATACGCAGTCTCAAAAATTTGTTCTATTTTGCCTGGAAATGAGACGTCTGTTTGCGAATTCTCTAAAATAGCTATGTATTCAAATGAGAGATAATCCAGTTTCGCAGGATATACGTTAAGGAACTTGCTACACAATGGACAGGGAAACAATGCATTTACTTTTTCTATTTTACATTCTAGGTTAATTTTCTTAGATTTTTGAGTACAGCCAACATGAGCGGTAAGTTGCACGTGATTGACGATATGATCACGAGTAGTCTCTGAAAAATATTGGTTCCTTTTTAAGGTCCAGGCAGCTAATGCCAACCAATCGTATTCTTCTACATCGGATTTCGTATCAACCAGTATATGAACTCGTGGTCTCAAACTTGGCAAAGTTTTTAATCTTTGTGTAGTAAGACTATCAAATATTGTTGTGGGCTTACCAAGACGAAGCATGTTGTCCGGCATAAATAAATCCACTTGGATTTCACACTGCCATTGCTTTGATGACAAAATAAAATTGAAGGAATTTGAACCAAGACAGTGGAAGCTATTTGCATCTGATGGCCAGAGTGAGTACAGGTACGTGAAAAGTGAACAACCATTGAGTTCATCAAAATCAAAATTTTCGGGCAAATGAGTATAAAAAGTGCCGTTTCGTCTAGGAACCATTTCCTTTGGAATCCAAATCCAATTTGAACTTTGATATTCAGTCGATTTTATAGAACCATAGGCGATACCAAATTGTCTGAGAATCACTGGAAACTCAATTGTTGGAAATATATCTGAACCCTCAAAATTGTTTATTACGATGAGACAGTTGTCATTGATGAAATGTTTCAGAGATGAGTACAAGTTGCTCACAACCTTTGGTACTTTTGACAAGGTTGGTTTAAAAAAGTGCCGGAGTTCTTCAGTGGCTCTTGTTTCATAAAGATTTACCCGTAAAATAGATTCAAACAACTTTTTAGTGGTTTGATCAGACGAGGACATTGATTGCACCCATTCAGTAGACATATTATATTTCAACTTACGCGTCGAACTGTTTTCGCATTTGGATAATTGAACCGTTAATTGTTGCACCAGGAAAATGTGGAACACAACACACGAATTACGAAATTTCATTTTGGAACTAAAATAATTCAGTCTTATAAATTAAATAATGGTTGCATTCATGTATCCGCGTTTGTTAAATGTCATAAAATTGCCAAAACGATTCTTTAAAAAAATAAGCACGGTTTGAATATATTATTCTACTATGGAAATCAAAAAACGCTAACAAGACGAAGTAGTTTAGTTTCCAATAATCCAAGCAGCAGTACTGAATTACTAATCCTGAAGTTTACGCACACATGTTCATATCAATATATTCTGATTATCTGACTGTATGGCACTCTTGGAATAATTTTCAAGTATTTAAAAGATGTTGAGGTTAGCACATGCGTCCACGTATTAGTTTTGCAAAACCAGACTTATTATATAGCTGACAATTTAATCGGAATTATATATTGTCTTCAGTAGAGGAAAAAATACTTTGGTTCCCTTAAGTGCCACGTGATACGTTATATACGTTTCTGATTAGTGAAATGTTGTACTTAACCCATACAATACTTGGTGTTATGCTGATAATAAAAAGTAAAAAACCATCAAGCATGCGGCGGTCACGTGAGCAACCAATTTAGTCACGTTGAAATGTCTAAACAGAACTTAAAATTGTCGCATGCATTAGCTTACAGTAAAGAACAAAAGGGTCAACTACAACATTTCCCATATTAAAAGTTACAGGTGTTGTCACGTTTGCAGTCGTAAGAATATGAATAACTTAAACCAAAGTAATGAGTTTTAATCCCTAACCCAGACTTTATCATAATTTCGCTGTAAGCCGGCTGCTTTACATATCTATATGGTGTTCTTTCATATAAAGAGTCAATATAAAGCATAACTTTTTTTTAAAGTTCACTCGGATACGATTTGGAAATACCATTTTCTGCGCAATTTATGGGGTTATTCAGGGGAAAACTTTAATACAGGCTAAAGAAATCATTTTTTCCCAAAATCGCAGATAGTAGTCAAATCTTAAATACCATACCATAGACTGCTAATTTTACTTTGCAATTTACGCTATAAGGACTGTCAAAAGAAATATTAAAAAATAGTGACTGCACATCACAAATATTCCTCATTACTGTCGTAGAGAAAAGAATCAGCTCCAATTACATATTGCAACTGTATACTTGTTTCACAAAGAGACGAAACAATTGTAGCATAAAAATGGTTACACTAACTTCGGTCAGTTTGGTCCACATTTTTGTTATAGGACTTGGTCTAGCAAGGTCCTTATCAGATCCAACTAGAAAAAAATTGTTTGATAATTCACTCTATAAAAACGAGGATAACTTACCAGCTGTATCTACGCTGCCAAAAGTTGTAAACAACTTGTATACAACTCTGAAACATTTCATCGAACAAAACTGTCTTATGGTAGTAAATAATTTTGAAGGAATCGATATCCAACCAGCAGCAATTGAATCTCCATTGATTCTCAGACAACTTGACATAGTTTATGTTAAAGTAAGAGATAAAAACTACTACTACGCGCGTGGAAAATGGATTTGGGTTCCGAAGGAAGTGGTTTCAAAGCACAATTTCAGTTTTTATATTGAAACATCAACTCGTGTTATTCCCACAGCTCTCAAGTTCAGTTTATCATCACGACCATGGCAATGTGAAATCCAAGTGGATTTGTTCATACCAAAGAGGTTACTTTATGATGGGAGATTCACAGAAATTTTCAATAATCTGCCCAGAAAGCGATTGAAGATTCTTCCAAGTTTAAGACCACCGGTCCATATATTGGTCGGCACTAAAGCAAGTATAAAAGAATATGATTGGTTGTCAGTAGCTGCTTGGACTTTGAAAATAAACAACAACATAATAGATTCTATTATAAATCACATGCAAATTACAAGTCATGTAGTCTGCAATACTAAACGTCAGACATTACAAGTTAATTTAGAATGCCAAATTGATGAAATTGCCTTACTTTTTCCTTGCCCAGAATGTATCAAATTTGTAAACGTGTATCCAATAGACTTGAGGTATCTCTCGTTTGAATATATAGCTGTTGTAGAAAGGACCCAAAAATATGTGTCGTTTAGGGGTGGTATAACGAATGAATTTAGTTCAAGTTTTCTGTTGGCCGGGCAAATTTCCCACTATGCTCAAAAAGAACCTGAAGCAATAAAACAGCCGCTGAAAAATCTGCCCAAGTTGAAACTTAGATCATCCGAAAAAATGGAATTGCTTGGTTTTGCATACGCATCGATATGTATATATAGAATTTATGGGAAATGTAACTTCGCACATTCCTGAGCCATTTAAGAACCCAAAAAACTTTGTTGTGACACATCACCTTGTAAGATGGGCTACAATTGATGAAATAAGATATAGACGCGACAAGAGTTACGATTACGTTTTAAGTGTGGATAATACGCTGGAAAGATTGCATTTTCTCAGCTGCGGCTCACGTGGAATCGAACCATTTCCATTTGTCCAGTTTGTGTCTGTTTATAAATTGGAGGTATGGATTTTCATAATTATATCCGTACTTTTGCCAACCGTTACAATTGTTAAGCTTTACAACGATGGAGGCAGATCTATTGGCCTAGTGACTCGAACGTTTAGTATTTATAAAGTTTTGGTGGAACAAGGGAACCCATTCTCAGCAAGTTTTGACAAAAAAAGACAAATGAGGTTTCTAATGAGTGGAATTTTATTAGCGGGTTTAGTAATTAGCAACGCTTTTAAAAGTGAGAACGTTTACAATATTGTGCTGCCTCGGAAAGAAATTTCATATTACAATGTTGACGAGCTAATTCAAGACAACTTTACAGTGTACGTCCGTATTCAACATTTTTACTATCTTCAGACCGTTGGCTTTGCGTGCTTGATAAGAACAACTATTTCAAAGTACAGTTTTAACATTTGTAAAGATGGGAGTTTCTGGCTGTCTGGCTATCCTGAGCTTGATATAACTGATGTAGTGGCAAGCATATGGCCAGATTCTCGAAAACTTTCAGAGCATTCGCGAGTACATCCTGGTGCCCTTAAAGCTCTAATAGAACCAGTTCATTATTTAGATGATTTAGTAAAAGTTAATATTCTTAATGTTAAAAGTGCCATGTTACTTCAAGATGGGAATGTTTTGACAAAACGTTTTCTCAAAATACAGGACGATTTAATCACCAGCGATTTCAATAAATGCAGTAGAACTGCTTGGATTTTACCCAATTACTTGGCACAAATTCGGCACAGGTCCCTCAATAGATTGGGAAAGCATTCTGATATCAGCAATAATCCCTACGCATCGTCAGAAATTATATTCTTTTATAGAAATTCGTATGTGCCATCCTCAATACTTCAACGAGTTTCGTGGATTTCTAACACTGGTTTATTAGAGTGGTGGCCTAAGCTTATCAATAGATCAGACCTAATACCCGGAAATGAAAATACTTTTCCCACAAAACCCAGCATGTCAGGAAATATTCTTGTTATATTTGTTTTACTATTTGGAGGGTTTTTAATTGCATTTATTTGGATGATTTTGGAGAGCAGGAGAAGTATTTTCAGATTTACGAAAGCTTTATTCATGGGTTGCCTCGTCAAACTTCAAAATGTTGCAAATACCGTTCAAATTAGTTTTTACCGACCATTTTTCTGCTAATGAAAACGTTTCGTATGATTTAATGACGATGCACTAAGCAACATGTACGGTTACATTTGAGCAAAACTTTTTAACTGTACAAAGCCTGCTCGTTGAAGACAGTTTAATTCGTAAGAATTAATTGAAATATTTGTATATTTAAACAAACTGAATTGTAGCCCATTTTTTTATTGGCTACTGCTTTTGTAAAACGAGCATAACTGGTGTGTTCTGTTCCATATGCCCAACTAGTGGACGTTTTTCGTGATAATCTTTGTACATTTCATAAGTTAAATTAACAAAAACTTTTTTTCTAGACCTATAAACATATATACTTAAATTAATTATACCACTCTTAACTATACACTATATAGTCTTACAAATCCATTTTTTAGCAAGCCAGTAGCTTAAATAAAATGCAGACAAGCGAAAATTTATTCCAAATTCTGTTTTTGTTCATTGTATGTGTTTTCAGCAATGTGTACATGTGCAACTGTTGTCTAAAGGTGAAGTAATTAAAATCGATAATTTAATAACTTCTAATTAGATGAAACTATATAAGTAGCATATTTTTAACTTGTAAAAACGCCTTATACTTAAACAACATTTCAAAATTTGTTTGTTACTTGCCTACATTTGTTAATTTCCAAATTAATTTTTAAGAAATAATTTACAACCTTGTTTATTACTAATGAAATGTCAAACCGATGTCAAAATGGGACCACGTACTCCACATCTGGATAACCTTATAATAGCCAGAATAGCCTGAAGCAATGCATGGCGATATCCTAGAAGAAGTACTGTCAAGTTTGAGAACAGCAGAGATCAAATTTAACCCTAAGAAATCTTAATTTGGGTACGAAAAAATAAAGCTGCCTGGGGTTTGTGGTGAACATATTGTGGTATATTCCCAGGCCCGGAGGAAGTAGAGACTAGTACCCATATTAGCTTGACCATTAGTCTAAAATAACGATTGTTTTTATATAATACTTGCACCCGGAAATTTTAATCATTAAATAAGCTTTTAGATTCCAATTAGTCTTTTTAACCATTTCCGTTATAACGAAAGCTTGTATTGGTGGATATATAGTCTCGCTTGTGTAACTTATTGATTTTTTCTTCTCCACTCAGCCAAAATATTTACAGGAAATGTGAATATATATTACTGGTCTTTCTGCTACTCACAGTTTGGAAAGATTGTTTGGATGTTTACGACAGCCTTTATTATCACTCGTACAGCTCTTTCAAAAAACCTGCAGAATAAAAGATTAAGGTAAACTAAGAACTACCATAAAGTTGAAGTGATAACAGGAAGGGGTTGAGGTAACATATGTTAAGGTGAAAAGGAGAGATGAAATTTGTTTAATGTTTTAAGTAAGTGAAAACTAGTGGTGGGTTAAACTAATCCGCAAACACGAATCGAACATTGGTTCGATAGTTGATACATTGCTCAACGTTTCCGTAATTTTTAGAGGTAATAACGACAACTTCAGGAACGCGACAAGAATAGATTTCCGCATTGAATTGACAGCAATCGCCGGACAAAAAAACGTTTCAAAGTTTAAAAAACGATATCATGGCGACACAACACAATTTTTTAAATCACTTAAATACATGCGCAAACTTAAATCATTAAATAAGCTTTAAGTATCCACTTGGTTTTTTACCCTTTCCACTAGAACCAATGCTCGTATTGGTGGATAGATCGATATGAGATTGCTTGTATAAGTTATTGATTTTTCCTTCTCCACTCAGCAAAAATATTTACAGGAAATGTGAATTTTTTATTACTAGTCTTTGTTCTAGTCGCAGATTTGGATAGTTTGTAGTGTAATGTATACGACATTATTTTATATCACTCGGAAAGTTCTTTAGTGTTCCATTGCACTTATCTTACTGGTCATGAAATAGCTATGTTGCAACTAATCAGCAAAATCGAGCATTACTTCGAGAGTGGATACATGTTTC
Source organism: Entomobrya nivalis (assembly GCA_034695485.1). NCBI lineage: Eukaryota > Metazoa > Arthropoda > Collembola > Entomobryomorpha > Entomobryidae > Entomobrya > Entomobrya nivalis. The sequence goes on along the minus strand of JAQFZH010000506.1, from coordinate 3,956 downwards.
AACGATTTCATAACAACATATGTCAGCTTAATTTTACGAGTCTCGATATGTAAAATCGTTCACTCTAATATAAGGCTAATCTCAAGCAAAATATACCCTTCTAAAGCTTTTTCAAAGATAATCATTTCTTCAAAAACTCGACAGATTGAATTGACGGTAATCGCCAAACACATAGACCGTTTCAATCTACAAATAACGTTATCATGGCGACACGACTACTTGTTATTTCCCTATTTGCACTTTTTAAGTTGCATGCTGGAGAGAGCTATAAATTCACGAATTATTCCCTGAATTTTATTTCAGTTGATGCAGTAAACCCAAACGATTTCCCAAGCAAAATAATAACTAAAAATGTTAACCAATATCGAGTAGCAAAAGAATTTAAACAAAAATACCATGTCATCAATCAACATAATTATGGTTTACTAACACTTCATAACTTGTTTACCACACTTGAGGGATTCAAAACCCAAAACTGTCTCCTTTTACTTGATAACTGGCAAGGTGCTGATATCGAACAAACGGCTGCTGTACCTATTCTACTTCGAAAACTTGAAATTGCACTTCTTAACCGAACTGTTTATTATGGTCGTAGAAAACACAAATACCTAGAGACAGTGCTGTTGCCAAAACAATTTATAAATAGGAACTTTGCAATAAATAACTGGACACAAGAAAATTCAATCCTTAACAGTCCATCTTCAAGATAGTTTAATCAACTTGATGCAGATGACTTTACTATCACTAATTTTTGCGTTGATTTAATTCACCAGCTGTATGTTCTCAATTCCAGACCATGGCAATGTGAAATTCAAGTTAGTCTACTTATGCCAGCGAGATTGCTCAAAAATCAACATTTCCCCGGATGGTTTGAATACACGTACGATTTTTTGTTTTGCTTCATGCCCAGCTCACGTCCAAGGCTTCACTTGTTCCTAGATTCAAGCAATATCGAAAAACTTCAATCAATTGATGTGGTTTATTGGGTAACAAATTATCGTGTTAACTCAATAGGAAATGCGGTTGTCAAAAGTGAATACACTTCACACAATGATGTTCATATTTTCGGGGAAATCTTTTGCGATATAACCGCCACCATTGATATATTCAAATCAAAGTGTACACTGGTATCACTCAGCCTTATAACTTATTGCATGAACTGTCCCACACTATATTTAGCAACAAGACTGACCAAAACAGGTCCAACATTTGATTATATTAGACATATAGACAAAGTTCGAACGCGAATTTCGTGGCCTGGACAATTCGACTGTGATGGACCTCATGATCAAGCCAGTCTATGTATTCTTATGCCATTTTTTATAAAACATGAATCTCGTGCAATCTTAATGCCTGTAAGAAGCTTTTCAAAAATTAAGAATAGGTATCCAAATAGCATACATATTCTCGCATTTGCTTATGCGTCAATATTACAACCACTACTTGGAAATTTGACTCCAGCTGACTCCAAATTTCACACAATTTGGATAGACAAGTTAAAAACTCAATTACTAACGAGAAGAGGAAGAGTGGCAGATATCCATGTAGTGCATCATCATCATGCGGTAAACTTTGAAAACAAATTTGGCACGCTACGTTTCGTAAGCTGTGGATCGAAAGGAATTGAAGCATTGCCATTTCATCAATTTGTGTCTGTATTTGACAACAATGTGTGGTTATTTATTTTAGCAATATTAGCTCTTTTATGGTTCGTTATGAATATTCTAAGCGGAACATACTGCCCACTAAAATCCTGGGATAAGCTTTTATGTCTTGTGAAAACATTACTGGAACAAGGCGACCCGTTTCCGGAAAGATTTTCTAAATCAAATGCTTTTCGATTTCTTATTTGTGGAACACTTCTCGGAGGCTTGGTAATAAGTAATGCTTTCAAAAGTGAAAACGTGTATAAAATAGTACTTCCACAGGAACAATTGCCATTTAGATCAATCGACGAGCTGTTGCATCACGGGTATACCTTGTATACGAAAATAGGTGATCTTAGGTGTGGAATTTTCGATTTAAGCATGACACAGCTACTGTTACCAATAAAGAAGACTATTAAATACCATACACTTATGGTTCATACTAATGAAGATGACTATATATTTTATACAAACACTGAGATACATTTACACGAGAAGAAATCTAGGTTGGACCAAAGTGATATGGTTGAAAACGATATTAATTCGCTTCTATCTCTCTACAGAAATACTGGGCCACATCCAGGAATATACGATATTCTGTTGGAACGACTTGATGTGCTAAAACCTCTGCTTCAAGTTGGATTAATTTCTTCATACCATTTTCGGAAGTATATTTGGGCGAAACTTTCGTCTGATTTTTGGAAGAATCAACAAGCTCTTATTGTAGACGACTTAAATAAATGCAACAAAACAGCTTGGGTTTTGTCCGATCAGGAAGCACAGAAGCTAACCAGAATGCTTTATCAAGCAGGAAAACACTCGGATGTTGGTCCAAACCATTTTAAATCGTATTACAGTTTATACTTTCACGGTCCAATAACGTCCTCATTAATTCAACGAACATCCTTAGTTCACAGTACAGGGTTACTGGATTGGTGGTTAGATTTTATAAACAGAACCGACCTAATAAAGCGAAAAGAAAGTGAGCCGCCTAAAAAACCGAAAATGTCGGGAAACATTCAGGTGATATTTTGTTTGCTGGTGGTTGGGCTATTGATTGCACAAATTTTGATGCTTGTAGAGTTACATGAATACGTATTTAAAAAACTAAGGCAACACAATACTTTGTAGTTCTTGCGGTAGGGTCCGTTTATCAAAAATTTAAAAATCTACCTTGTTTTCACTAATGAAAATATTGTGTTATGTTCAGTAGTAATTGTGTAGAAAATAAGTAGGAAAAGTGTCATTCCTTCGAGTTGTGGTTGTAAACTGAGTAATTTTTGGAGAAAAAGGTGAGGTTTTTGGTCACTGAATGTTTTTTTAATTATCCACTGACGATAAAAAAAAAAAGGACAGCTGTTTATAGAAACGAGATATTTGTCATAAAGCAATATTTTATTGCTCCAAAAACTCTCAATATAAATTTATGGCTTATTGTAACAATTAAATATGTCATGTCGTTGTGCTTTCTTTGCTTCTTAAATTTAATAAAAACTTTGATTTCCTTTGAGCTATTGTCGTCAATTTGTTATGCAAGGGCTAATTGTGTGATTGTGAATACATTTAATTAATTTCCTGCTCTGATTTAGTTAATTTATATTATTAATTTAGTTTCCATGGTAAAATGCACAAATAAATCAAGACTTTCAAATATAGATAATCACTTATAAATCATATAATAGCATTTAATGTAGAACTTGCTGTGTTTGTACCAAGAAACTTTGATGCTAGTACCTTGTAATTCATTTTGAAATATTTGATATTGTTCATGTAAATCAGTACCTAACTTATTCTATTTCTTGTGCCGTAATAACTCCGTTTTGTGGTAGGTATATCACATAATATATTTTTTGTTCGTCTCAAAGATTTAACTAGTAGAATGCACTATGCAAGTAATTTTTATCACATTGATAAAAATGACTGCGAGCGAGATCTCGCATTCTCCCAAATTTTTGGATATAAGAGTTTTAAAGCAAGGTTAGTATTCATTGAAGCATACAGGGTTCCAGATGGTACGCTTCCTAAAGTTTAAAAAGTATGCATGTTGAAGATAATTTATGCATACTTTCATGCTTGACTCGTACGTCAACTGCAAGCGTGTTTTTTGTATTATTACGATATAAAGGCGGAGCTGTACACTTAAAAGTATCTGTTAACTTTTGAGATTTCCCAAGTGTTTTATAATAATTTAAAATGTGACTAGATTTTTTACTAAAAATCTCTTTGTATAACTTTAAGGGAGCCCATGCTATCCCTCGGGTTCGACCTTTGCCCTTTGAGGTGGTTTTTGATGGTTTTCTTATTTTTCTA
>JAQFZH010000505.1:0-31464 GCA_034695485.1 Entomobrya nivalis | reverse complement strand
TATTTTTCTTTCTCAAATTTTTCTGTAAGCATCGAACTGTTCCGATGATGTAAACTTTGTTATCATCATTGTTTGTTTGTATGCTATGTGATGTAAATTTTATGCTGAATAAATAAACAAATTACAAATGATGCTGTTTGTGTGTTTTGTGTAGTCATGTAACATGACCATGAACCTATCTCATAACCATTATATCATCATTTGATCCCATATATAACAAACAATCAAGCTATAACTTAAATTTGATCTTGTGTGTAGTAGTAGAAGTGCAATTTTGTGACATAAGGCAACGAGGGCGAGACAGAAAGCAAACCACTCATTTCAACTTCCAACAGCTACGTACGATTCTACTCTTGCTGTTGTTACGCACACATATTATGTACATCTCATCACACCACATATCACACAGTAAAAAAGTAAAGCCACATTTTCACAAGTTAACAAGAGACACCAAAAACCAGAGGAGTCGTTTTTTTTACTCTGATCTCACTCAGCGTATGTAGCCGTAAAATGGACTTCACTACACAGTCGTATAAATGCATTAGCACATAAAACTAGCAGCAGCAGGGTGGACTTTTACTAGGGTTAGGGTAGATGAGATTATCGAAAGAGAATTGGGAAAGCATTGGTGGTGGTGCGTTACCAAAAAAAGAGGATGCGAAACGGCATCATGGTGCGTGGCCCGGCATCAAATTACATTACATCACATTAAATTACTAGCTTCCTTGATGTAGTAGTAAAAATACTACACACGATCTATGAACATATATATATGTCTGGTTATGGTAGTATATTTATATTCCTTTTTTGTTTTGTATATATACAAAAGCTTGACTTTCCCCTGCATACAAATACCCGAGGTTAAAAAAAGGAAACACACTGAGGGAAAAATGATCCTTCAACAAACCAAACCCTCTGATCATTGAACTGCTTTCACTTTTTTGTGTTGCTTACGTATTGTGCTCTTTCACAATAACACACTGCACTGCCTCCAACTCTTGTTTGCCCAAAAAAAACGTGCGTGTGTAAGCAATATGGTTGCATTTAAGTGAGTAACAGATATCTTATACGTACATATAATACAATCTGATATTTGACCATATAGACGACATACAGCCATTAGTTTAGATCAGATAATGGTAAATTCATCCCATTCCATCAGGAAACGATGGAAAGAAGAGTACGGCGAATGAGAGATGATGAAAAATTGACTGCCAAGTCACACTCTGTCTCCCATGATGTTGTTGTGGCTCTGCGATGATGCCGATGTTTCAGTGTGACTGTCTCCTATTTCTTGTGGATGTCATCTTCTCGTATATTAGATTAGATGAAACAAAGCTTTCACGTCTATTGAAATCTTGTTCTAAATATATACCGATTCCAAACCAGATTCCTGCCACCATTCACAGCATAAGTCGGAATTAAAATCATCATCATATGCCATGCACGGCTGCATCCCTCTATGAATAGTCATCGTGTGAGTAAATAACACACCACAACAACGTGGTCAACTGACTTGAGTTAGCTTTCCATTCAATTATGTAACAGCTCAACAACCCAACGTGTACAAGTGCATACAAAGAGCTTGTTTTAGTATAAATCGAGAACAACAACAGCTTTAACTACATAAAGTCTCGTCTGGAATGACTATAATATAACTAAAGTACGATCTTGTAGAAAACTGCCGAACATCCAACAGCAGATGGACATCTCAAAAAAGAATGGAAGTATCTTCTAGTCATTTTGAACATTAAGCATTCAACCTACCCCTCGAACAAAAGATCGCATTTTTCCTTTTTTCCTATAATGTCACTGAATGATATATGTAAAATTGTACTGACACTGAAAAACACACATGCATATCTGTAAAAGTAAAAGCAAACTAGTGCACAACGTCCTTCTTGAGTATTCCAAGAACTCGTTACGTGTAGATCTTCTGTGTTGTGTCCCTCCTTTCTTTTTTCTTGAGGATTACTAATCATGGTCACAGATGGACAGTGGACATTATTCTGGAAAAGAACTACCTATATGCGTGCATCCAAGTCACAATCCATAATAGTCGTGTGGATGTGCTGGTTATTGATATTGCTTCCAGCAAAAGAAAAAACATCTCTCACGAATACAAAAAGAAAAAAAAATCGAGAGGGTAGCAGCAGATCTTTGAAGAAAATCCTTCTGTGCTAAGCACCACACATATAGCAAACGCCAAACAACAACAAGGGAGCATTTTACAGCACTTGTGATTCCAAAGAGAATCCTTAAGACGTTTTTTTACTTTAGGGGAAAGAAGAAGAAAAAACGGCTTTCTTATTCTATTTCTGACTGCACTGCTTAAGCTTTTGTACAACAGTGTGCTACTATGCTATTATTATCCTATCTTGATATTTTCTTGGAATGGAGTGAGGGTGACCGGTTGGCGACCGTTAAAAGAAAACATTTTTTCGGAATGACAACAACAGTCAATAAGTTAAGCTGAGATAATGTGGTTTTGAGATGGAATAACAAAGAGGATATTTACAGACTTTCAAGGAAGAGTCTAAATCCATTTTACATCCATTATGACTTTAGTGTGTTATAACTTGGGTGATTGCAGTTTACATTAATAAATCAAACTGACATTGGACTAACATTTAAAATTATACATCTGCTTTGAGGACACTGCCCTCAAATTTGGCGTTATTTTCTTATTGTCGACTCTGCCTCATTCTTAAGTCATGACACGATGCCAGATTTAATATCAAATTTTAATATAAAAATCTGCATTGCGGTTGTCACATCGTGTAAAATGATCATGTCACGTCTCATTACATCTTTATCTTCTTTTTACTAATATCAGTATAGTATACATCTTTATTTCACTATGTCAGTCAGTATGTATGTATTAGTTTAATAGATTTGACAACGTGCTCAAATTGAATCTGATTTGGGAGTTATCTAATATAACTCGTGGTGAAATCAACATCACGTAAATATAGAAATGACAGAAATTGGAAACAGAATACACAACATGAATATAGAAACACAAAAGGAAATCAAAAAAATACAAATCAATTTATCTCTTTCACTTAGAGCAATCATCTAATGACATATTTTTTTGTAGAAGCGACGGCACCAAAGAAAGAAAAAAGCTAGAGAGACAGAGAGACATGAACCAAAAATGCTACGCTACCACCACCGGATCTGGTTCATCGATTACGTGTCGTCGAATGTGTGTATCTATTGTCAGTGCCTCAAGGGTCTTGTATTATAAAAGAGAAAGCTGATGGGATGATGTGACCTCCCTCCTGTTTTTATTGAAAAGCTTGAGGCACACTTACAACAACACAAAATACCTTTCATTTGGTTCTCCAAAACATTTTATGATTTACCCTAATGGTTTTCGGGAGTGGGTGGAATGTCAATGACACAAAAACTTCTTCAAATAGATCGAGTGTAGATACTTTAGGTTGACACGCTGATGACTGTTATACGTGCTGGGTTCTCGAGGATTGGTTAGAGAAAAATGTTAAAATTATCTTCTACATCAACCAAATGGTTTATCTTTTATTTGATTTGACTGCGCCGCAAATGTAGTACGTGTGCCTTTCTATAGACAACAAGTCAGGAGAGAAAATATATAGCAAGTTCGTTAAGATTTCAAAATACTTTAAAACGCACTTTAGCATCAGTTACAACCAAACAAAGCTTTAAAAAAATTATCAAATTTCAATACCAATATATTTGACTGAAAACAACAACTGTTATCGTCTTACATTAAATTTATCTATTAGAGCGGCGATAACAATTTGGTGACAACTAGTAAACAGAGAAAACTGATAAACCGAAAATCATTACTTTGTATTCTTAACTACATAAAGTTTCTATCTGTTACAGAAACTTGGTAATCGCCCTTATTTACTTGTTTGAAGAAATACAAAATTTTATGATGGGAACATTAACCATCACAAAACTCCCCTGGATGTCTTCAAAGTCGTTTTTCATTCGACTTGCTTTTTATCTTAAGTAAAGTAGGGGAAGAAAAAAGTTGAAAGTACAAAGCTTCGTGAGTAAAGGAAAAGAAACTAAAGATGGTAAGGGAGAAAGCCAAGCTTATACAGCTGCTTAAATACATATTGTATTTCCAAGAAAAGAAAAAGAAAAAAACAGAATCTGAAAAACCACCCTTACGACAACGAGCACTTCTCACTGCATTTCTTATTATTTAGTGCAACTCTGTATGCTCTGTGCCTACAGACTAAAGAAATATGTGTTAGAGAACGTCTTCTATTAAAAATAATATTGGAAAAGCTAACCAGAAGCTTTCATCCTCTTGAGTGAGATAGTTTTCAAGAGTCCACTCATATCCTATCCTCGTCTTATGAACTCTTCTCCCCTTCTTTCTAGAGTGAAAATGAGATGAGTTTAGTAAACCAAGGAAAAACTAAGATGTAGAAATAGCTTCTTTTAAGATGGTCCTTAAGTAAGTTCCGTTCCTTTTCTATCCTCTATTGTCACTACTGCAGTGCTAAAAGTGCTTGACTATAACTGACATGCTAGTGAGTAAAATGAGTACTTAAACAGTTGTAATAACAGTATTAGTTGTACTTAAGAAGAAAAGATAGAAAGTGACAACGAGGAAATTTGTTTACCTAAGTGAAGGAATTGTATTTTTGTTTGGGATAATGCAACTACGGAAGCTCACACTGTGAACTGTGAGCTTCGTACCACATTTACCCACATGCCCTTTTACCCTAACTATCTTATTTGGATCAGTAATTATCATTGTAATTCAAATCAGCTGCATATGTACATAATATGGTTTCTTTCTAATTCTTGACTGTAGTGTGGAAGCTTGTTTTCTCTTTTGCTAGAGATGTGGAAATCCTTCTTTTTACGCTTTACTGCTTCCATAAGATTAATTTAGAGATTTGGTTTGGTGGTGGCACTGGGACTACATCATATTGGAAGTAGTATACCTAGCTAGTCATCATCTTTCAGTCCAAGTAACTGTAAATACGATGCAAATTGAAACACTTTCAAAGTGCTTTCTCACAAAATGCTGTCTTTTAAAATTGTACAAAATTACTGGTATTTTATGTACTTATTTCCCCATTCTTAACAAATACCTCGGTGTTGGTGGTTAGTGGTTGTAAGTGGAGTATGGAGTAAGCTTGTACCACTGAATTTCTTTAAGCTGATGAACGCTGAAAATAAAGACGAGAATATATGGTTAGTCTTCTTACAATTGCTCACATTCGTTTTCCAACCTGTTTTACCAACTCACGCTAATACTTTACAGTAATGTAGTGTCAGTTCTTCTGGTGAAAGTATATCCCAAGGGTCTAAGTCCAATTCCATGTTGTAGGAAGTTACCCCGAAAAAACTTCTGGTACGTAGATTTTTGCTGTAGGAGAGATTAATAATGTTCGTTTATAAGAACATCTACCACTGCTTGTCTGTAGAGTAGTTTCAATTTCAGTATTCTTAAATTCATGCTATATTACTAATGGTAGATCAGGCAAAGACGAAGTAACCCAATTGTAGAATTTTCTTGTTCTCTTCCATCTTAGGTACCACTTTTGCTGTTGACTGGATGTTGTTACTTTATTGTTGTTCCTACTTAAATACAGTGCTCAAAAAGCTGTACCTTGGAATTAACTATAGAATTACGACCAATATATGTACTTGAGAATTTTCTTCGCTATTATTTTGGTAACATGCATTAACCGGACGATTTTGGGAGCAAAAACGCAGTTGGGTATTTTGTAGAAGGTTCATTCACTCCGAGGCTCTCAAATCACTAAATACGCAGAAGAAAAACATGTAACCAGCTGGACCAACCACTCGATTCTCTTCTCAGAATTTTTCTCCGGGCTCTATGAAATTGTATACAAGCTCGCACGTAAAAGCGAAATTCTTGTAGCGAATCATGGAAGCGAGAAAAAGTACATACTTCAAATTACATAAAAATGGACCACAACTCTCTTAAAACGGGAATTTCATTCAACATACGTTTTAAATTAATAAGTGTTTGTATATATTTAATATGTATGAGTACTGAAAGAGAAAAGGGGATGAATGGCATGGACGAGAAAAAGCAGTCAGTGGTATGGTGGTGAAGTTGAATGGTCACGATCAAATAGGCAGAAGGCAGACAAGAAAAGTACAAAAGGTATGCAGTAAAATGATACTTTCTCCCTTCATGAACTTTTCAGTTTCTTTCCCCTTTTATCCTGCTCACTTCCTTTTTGTGTTTTCCCATTCACTTTGAGAGTTCTATATGAACATACAATAAGCTCTCGTCTTATATGCAAACACACAGAAATCTAATATTGAAGAATAGAATTATAGATGTATATATTTTTAAAAGCTTGTGGGGTTACTCTTGTCTACTACTTTTTCGGTGAATTCACTCCGAATATTGCTACGGGGCTTTCTAATCTAATGTAAAGTAATGTAATGGGAATGTGATTTTGTGGGAATACTTGTTATACTTTGCCATACTCCTTTAGCATAATACAGCAATGGAAAATATGACCGATTATATGGCTGATGTTGGTAATTCTGAAGAGAAGAGCCAACAATGATAAGTATGAGTGTCACATACAGTATTAGCTTCTTCATAGCTGATGTTTCTAGTCAAGCAAACTTGAAGTTACGTAATTTAAATTTAGCTTTCTGTTGTCATTCAAGCTTAATTGAGAAAATGCTTTACTATTTCCAGGTATAGAATCATTGAAGTAATAATATACTTGAAGCAAACGTAATTAAAGCTTCTATGATGACAAACTGGAATATTGTTGCTTTGTATTGCTATTGCAGAGAACGAGTTTTAGTAGTATTTCAATTGTAGAATAACTTGAAATTCAAATAAAAATCCCTTTTCGAGAGTGACTGCATTGCCTCTGAAATCTCTTATTCTATTTAGCCAGAGATGCGAGGAACAGTACACGATAATTGCCCAATTACAAGTAATTTAGAAAGTTTGCTAACAAGAAGTATTTAAAATATACGGATGAATCTTGACTTGATTTAGGATTTTCTTTTCAGTCTGGAAGAGGCTGTTGACTTCAGCTACACGTTGTGAACTTCACTGAGATTAACAAAGCGAAGGGTCAGTGACTTTACCCGATCTTGATTAGTGTAAAGCTTTATTTTGTAAACATACAAGAAAGAAGAATATTTCGCCTGATTGAACCATGCATAATTTATTTACTCGTTGTAGCTTTTCAGAGGTTTCATATCGTTTCCACTTTTCCATTTTTCTGACCATGAATGGTGTCTCATATATTTTGTATAATGCCCGTTCTCGGTCTCATTGTGGCAGCGGCAGTTTATATATTATTAGTAATAATAGTTCCTCTTTCCTGACTTGACTGACGTTTGTAGGTTTACCTCATCATATTCCCACTAACAATATCCACTTGTAATGTTCATTTTCTCGTTTCCGTCTTCCACTCTGTCAGATATGTATACACATTACTTTATGAAAATGCCCATGACCCATGCCATGTAATTCACAATATCATAATACATTGCATATCTACTTCATAAAATCTTGGCTTCTTGGGTGGGTTCTTTCTCTGACTCAATAAAGCTAGCTATAATTTGTTAATTAATTAAAGATGAAATACGCGAGGGGAAGAATTGAGTGAAGAGGGTAAGTAAATAATGCACATAGTAGGTTTTTGTTGGCGAGCCGTGAGCTGTGTGCAGCAAGCTATACGTCCAAAGAGCCACATTCGAGCAGCGGAGGAGGAGGGTGTATCTCTATAAAATTACAAAAACTGCTGCCGTATTTTATAAAGACTACAATCATATCGTATTATTATCATGTACGAAAAAGGAATAAACCAAGAGGAAAAAGTGAGTATGAAGATAAGAGAAGTGAATGAGAAGAAACAGAGATATTTTTCCTTTTAGTTTGGCGATTTTCGCTGGAAATCCAAAGGTGGGGGTGGATAGAGGCATGCAAGCTCTATATATAGCTGTGAAAAGTGGACATTGGAAGTTGTAAAAACAACTTGTGAAGTTTTTTCTCCAGTGGAGGGAGAAAAAGCGAAGTAAGATATCAGGTTTGTACCCGGGTACTCTGCTAATGCAATATAACATATACTTGTGAAAAGTGTACCTACGCTTGAATTTTTTCTCCCTTCCTCTGCGTCTTGTTCAGAGAATTCTCCCCCATCTACTTTACTTTCATTTCCACACGCAGGAAATTGAATAGCCAGCTAAGTGTTTTGTAAGCAATGAGCAAAGATGATGATGATGATGTTGTTGTTGTGGATAGGAGCAATATAAAGAAATTACGCGAGCACAGTCAGTCTTGACTTTGTCTTGTAAAAGGGAAAGTCAGTGGAGAATTTTATACGTAGGTTGATTAAGAAAAAGTGTTGGAAAATTGAGTTGGTTAATAAATGAGATTGGGATCACTTATCCAAACATTGATGATCTAAACAAACTCAATTGAATTGTTCAGGAGTACGAAAAATGTCTTTGTATGGTTTAAATATAGGTTTGTCTGCTCAGGATTGGGATCAAATTAGTAAAACGTTCTTTTGGATGGAATGGAAGACTGGAATGGACTTTTTCCGTAGTTCACCGTGCTCATCACTTGATTCATTTATTCGTGGTGGTTTTAAGAAATGAATTACATTTATCACGTTTCTGAATAATAAATAACCAAACCCCTGCCCTGCTTGCGTACTAAAGGGAAAATAGTGTACACTGTATTACTTTTCTTTATTTTTCTTATGAAAGTTATACGACGATGATAATAGACGGTAGTGATGCATATTGTAAGTTTGGTTTAGTAACCGGCGACTAGAATATTATGAATGTAGATATTCATGCCAAACGGAAAAACTCATAGGCTGAAGTTGTACACACTTCACAAAATATGGATATATGAACCGTTGAAGGCTCTGGATGGAGGAACTTGAGCGAAGCCGGAATCCCACAGAAATATGCGTTCACAAATCATACGGTTCACTCATCTCTGTCAAAACATTTACGGAAGAGACATATAAAACAAAGGAAATGGCTCGGAAATCCTTTTCTCCTTGTTACCAGCAAGCAAGATGAAATAGTAACGGAGAGAACCTACTACCTTTTTCCACCATTCCCAGCAGTTCCAAGAGTATTATATAATACAGTAATCTGTAATAATAATATTATGAAAAGATGCCGTGTCGTCGTTGTCGAAAGCTTGTGTACTTTCCAACATTTTCAGTTTTTTTGGGAATGCATTTGTTTCAGCTGGGAGAGTAGATTTCTTTTGTAGACATTTACATACATATACTTCAAGATAAATATACTGCACAATAGCATAGTAAACTTTCGTTTTATTAACTTCCATTGGAAATAAATTACGCTGTTTTTCTTCCAGCAATAGTGGGGGCTCATAGTTGAGATACTTTTTCTCTTTTTGTGAGTTTCTCTTATTTTCTTAAAATTGGGGTTTTATACTCAATGTACCCTTTTCCCATATTCCGTTTGCGTCACTTCTAGAATTTCATACTTTTGCCAAATATGAAACGCCCAATTTTCCTCGAAATTAACTAGCTATCTGCTGTTTTTGTTGGAATGTGAAATAACCATGTTATATTTTCGTATTAGCTTACGGTTTAGAGGATTAAATATAGTTTGGTGGCCAATTCCAAGGAACCTAATTTTGTCATTCGAATATACAGAGGGAAAAGTAACCGCTTTTTTTGTTCTTCTTCGCTGATTTTTTTCTCTCGGAGTCGTCTCCAATAACGGCTATTAATCATCAAGCACAAAAAATGGTGGAAATGGAATGAATAAATTTCACATAAATAAAAATAGCTCAAAGGAGAAATCTACTTGCATATTATTAAGTTGTAGTGGTTCCACAAATATTATTCTGTGAAGCGACAGTTTAGCTTGTTTGTTAGTAAACTTTCTTAAGTACGAGTATGCTAGGGTGGGAACAGGATTTAAAATTTCTTTTGGAAAAAGTACATTTACACATTTTCGAGGTTCTAAAAATGACATTGAATTCCACAACTGAAACAGTACGACAAAATTTATTTTTCTATACAAACCCGACAATGTAATTCATTGGTGGGTGGTAACTCCGCGCTCTATACATGAACTCCATTTTAAAATTTAATATAATCCCACCGGATTTTTATTGAAACATTTTATCTGTCCTTTCCTTACTTTTTCTTGTCATATGTAGGGAAAGCATTTGTATGCATGTAAAATGGTGTATTGAATGTTCTTGTCTCCGACCAAACAAAGCTGAAGGCCAACTTCATTTGAGCTTGTCTCACCACACTTGTCTCGCGATGATAAGTAACATTTTATACTTTCAAATTATTTCCCTCAGACAAAAAAAAAATTCTCGACGATTTTTGCTGTGGTTTTTCTACCAAAGATTGAAGTTTGGTTTTATGACGCGCACGTTTTAGATCATAAATGCATATGAATTGAATGTATGAATTTGTGTGTCCTTACAATATAGATTCCCAAATATTTGATTTTCAAATTTTCACCAACCAATAATACGAAAAATATCGGTCCTCTTTGCAGGTAATATACACTGCACGGCACATACGGTGCATTTATTCTTTTTGTGTGAACCATAAAGTCTGGAAAGAACCATTGTAGAGAATATGTATTACCATTTACCGTATACGTATGTATATATACATATTATTATGTAAGTACATATAGAAGCGTATGGTATTGCATGGTTGTATGTGTATGCCTATATTGTTATTATAAAACGTGTAATTCGTAGTAAGTCGTTGTAAAAAATCCTTGGAATTAATACATCTATGAGGAGGCGTCCTATACAGTTTCCAGAATCTTGGCTGTACAATATGTCACATATGGCTGATATTTTCTTGGTCCCTTGCCATCTCATCTCATTGGAAATGCAAAGTAAAATCCATGAACTCCTTTGATCTCCCACATTTAGCACAACATCATCCCCTTTTTTTTCAGTTGTCCACGCACACATACAGCATCACTTTTATGTGTACGTTACATAAATATGTGTGTACAGCTTGTGTTATATTATAATCAAACGCGTCTATATATCCTAAGAAAATCTAGCCAAGAAAACCGGAAAAATTTGATGTGATGTGGCAAAAGAAAAAGGGCAATAAAATAAAATCAAGAGAGATATGAATGAGAGCAAAACTATCTTTCTGGCTCCCGTTGCGATTTAAACACAAAAATGGAATTGACTTTTCCTGGGGATAAGCCATGTCACGACTCACGACACGCCGCGCCAGTACAACAGAAGAAACACATAGTTGGTGTACAATACTTGTGTGCGTTTGTGAAAAAAGATGACGTGTGAAAGTTTGGTTGAGAACATGAAATGAGTGTGTATGAATATGAAGAAAGGAAATCTAAGGAAGGCTGAATTTCTTAGTAATGGCATAGCCACACAGGACAAAAACGCCACCAGACCAGACAAGAGAACCTCTAAAAATAATACCCGGTTCTGTGAGAAATATTCCACGGCTCGTACAAAATTACACGTCAGAATTTCTCCGTTTTTCGTGCAATATGATGAAAAACACTACTAAGACTGAATTGAAAGACAAGATTTAAGCCTGAAATTGGAATCAAGACAACAACTTGATGAAGCCAGTAGTATTAAGAAAACTCTAATAGTATTCTCATTCCATGCTACCACGTGCAAGAAAACGCAAAATGCTTTGCATGTGTCGTGTGTTTGCCATGTCGTCTTTGCCTTTAGTTTTGTGTTTTATCCCTTTTCCTTAGTCTCCTTTGTGGTGTTTCCAGATAAATCCCATGTGACCATGTGACCTATGCTTAGACGCTTCTACTTCTCTCAGAGACACTCCATCACCCATTTCACGACTTTGGAAGTTCATCTTTGATAAATCCCTCTATGCTGTGCTTTAGAATGATGATTCGAGCAGACACTATGAAATCATGATGTCCGTGAATTCGTTTTATATTGATGTAAATGTGAGGTAGAGTTCGTAAACTGAACACAGACAAACAGCTTATTTTTCGTCGAAACAATTATGACTATGAGTCGATCAGGAAAACGTTTTAATAGTGTTTATATCAAAGCAATTTAAGTTATTCCAACAGCAAAAAAACACCATTTTTCTGAGCATATAAATCAAGATAAATCTGATACTGGCTACAATTAAAGCATGTTTAACAAATACAACAGCATTTTTGCGACTGTTTTCGCTAGAATGTTGTTGAACAGCGAGCTACATTTCAACGAGCTAGTTCTCTACTTTAGTTGGGTGTGAATTGAATTATCTAAGAGTATGTTGTTTCTTGTTGCGTGATATCTTGTTCCTAGTTCCTACCCATAACGGAACATGAACATAAGGAAGTAGACAACAATATTTTGTTCATTGCCACCTCATCTCACATCTATTTTCTTGTTATCTCGGCTAACGTAGAAAATAAGTAAATAGTAGAACATGACAAAACAAAGCGCTAAAGAAGACATACCTATACACCACATCAAGATCGTCTATATATGAACAGGGCTAAACAATAATTACTTAGCAATGACAAAAAAGAAAACGTGAGGAAGAAACCTATCTGACTTGATTCAAAAACTATCAAACTACTTTAATTAGACTAGTAGACAATGTGGCAGGATAATTAAAATCTATCATAAATTACCGTGATCCCTAAAAAGGCGAGAAAAAAATCCCATAACATAGTTAAAAATTCTAGGGCAAAACATAAACTCATCGCATCAAGAAAAAAACATTGGCAAGAGGAATTTTGTATTTTGTGTTGTATTTTTCGTGCGTGACTTTTCCATGTATTTTTCTATTTTCATGTTGGGGTTGTGGGCTGAATATTCTAAAAGATCTGGTAAAACCATGAAATGCAGGCGACCGCATCATCCAAATCATCACCATTAGTGTACTGTACTTGTAAGGTATATGATATAACTTGACCCGAACACCACTCACTCAATAGTGCACTTTTCCTTTCTACATATAATAATCCTGAGTTATTTCAGTTGTGCCAGGGTTCTCCTTCGACTAGTTTAGAGTTCTGATGATGACAAAATATAATGTCCTTTTGTACTTGCTCATCACGGATGCATAATTTACTCTGTATTTCATATGTCGTTTTGGTCCAATTGCTATTATCATGCAAATTAGTTTGGCTTTTTTCGTTGCGTTTCAGTGACCTCCCAAGTAGTTATTGTCCGTTGGATATTTTTCCATGTACAAAAATTGCGTGCATGTGTGCTGTGTGCTGACTTTGTGCAAGAAAATATATCCAACGGTCAAATACGACATAGGAGGTCGGCCGCATACTCGCGAAATACAGAAATAGAAAAGCATGTGGGATTTAGATGTTAAGAGCGAAGTAACTGTACTAAAAGAGATGATGTAGAGAGAATGCACTCTCTCTCCTAGTTTGTTATCAGTTTTATTATCCAGAAAGTTGAATGCATACTTCTTAAAAGAGTTAAAACGAAATAGAGGATTCTCTCACACACCACCACCACATTGCCACATCATAGTGTATTTTATATTATGGTCCATAATGCTATCGCACTCATCATGTAATAAATATTATTGCATTTCACGAGAAGCGGAAGTGGATTTAACAGAAGTGAGCTGCAAAAGAAAGGAAAACGTTATGCAATTGAATGCGCCTCATTCTGGCGCAACGTTACTTCATTTGTTGCTGGGTTCTCTCAAGCTTTTATGATAAATTAGCAAGTGAAAGCAGACAAATGAAACCCCATCGGGCATTGTGTGTGTGCACTGAGCACATGCTTCTCGAGTTGTTGGACAAGTTTAATATAATAAATATTGCAAGTGGATGGGTAAGAGGCAGGATACTCCAGGCTTATTTACATGGTTTGGGATGAATGTAACAAAACGAATTACACCCGTAAAATTGAATAGAAAACTTTTTCACTGATGTAAAATGCATCCAGGGTTAACTCATTAATTCCACAATGTCTGCACTTGAGGGGAAAAGCTCTTCCTCGTTCCTCTTTATTTTAGTATATTAGCAGTCCTAACAAATGCAAATACTGCAGTTTTATGTTAACATTACTTCATCGTAACATAAATTACTGTTACTCGATGCATGGAGAATTAAATTTGCAAAAATTATACTTATTAATTCTAATTTGTAGTGAAATTAAAATGACATTGAAGTGATAAAAACACAACTATACTATAATATCTGGGCGTTTGAAGTTATTTTTGAGTTACAAAAAATTATCAACGCTTATTTCCAAATCTCTCAAAACTTCCTTTTAGAGAAATGCACATATAAAACTATAATATTTTATGTTTACCGTATCATGACTACTTTTACCATAAAATATGAGTATGAGTAACGTTATTTTTCAGTTATCAATATGTATTAACGTCCAACCAAATGAAGCATTTTCTTTGTGTAAGAGACGCCAGCTTGAATTTGTTCGTGCTAATATTCCAGAGTAAGTTCTTGAAACAAGTCAAAGTAATAACGTATTCTATAAAGACAACCATTTCATCTTCCTCTTGATCCGTCTTGATATTTAGTATCTCTAATCTTGAATGATGTGACAAACAGGGACAAAGAATACATTTTATTTCTTCATGTAAGTTATACAAACACTTCTGTACAACTAGAGTCTTTATGATGATAGAATGCATGTCATGCATGAGGATATCCATGGTTGATTAATAATACCTTTTCCTCTTATACAAGATACACCATCTTATGCACTTTCTTCTAAGGAGATATACATTTCTCCCAAATATTTTGTACAAATTCTGAATTCACTTCAGATATCACGTCATATCCTCTTCCTTCTCGTTGCTGTCGTCGTTAAAGTTGTCTTTGACTATTGCATATCAAAGAGGTCTTATTCTTTCTATATCTCTTTTTTAACCAAATGCTCTTTTCTGATCTTCTCTTAGAGGGGGAGAAACTACCAACGACACAACACACATAAGAATGAAAGAATATGTGTTTTTACCATTTTACTTTACAGCACTCATTCAGATATTCACAAACACACAACATACCTCAAGCTTTCACCAGAAATCTTTACTTCTGTCTCAGTCATTTAGTTAAACTCATCGTCATTTTTCGAACCACCATACACACAATTGTCATTTCATCGTATCATAATATCATCCCCCGCCGCCTTATAACATATATACTTGCTTATTCTTACATCTTTCTCTCTTCTACTTTTACTTCCATTTTCATTTTATCTTAAATCTGAATGGTATAGTGTCGAATATGAGCCTGGCAAAAAAGCTTGTCGTAAGTAAAAGACTTTTGAAAACACTTTTAGTGGAATTAGATGATTCATACAGGCAAACTCGTGCACCACATTATATTACTTAAACCAAGCCACGTTTACTTCTTTACTACTACTTCAATTTAAGTGTATAAGCATTTGGGATGTTATTACACTTTTGTATATTTCTTATGTTCAGACTTTATTTCTCTAAAAGCTAGTAATTTATATATACGTTTGAATGCGTATGACGAAAGAGAAAGTGATTACTATTGGTACCAGCAACCAGCAGTATGCTATATGTAGTGATGATGAAAATGTGTAATGGCTGTTTTTGAGTGAAATACAAGAACAGAAATAAAATAGTTTTCTTGATCTCCTCATTTGAGTTCTCTTTACTACTCATGCATGACGATGCATTCGATATGGAGATTTAGATTTCCTTTTTCCATGACGTACTTCTCATATTATAAGAGGGTGTTCTTCGAAATATGTTGTGATTCCCATTCAGTTCCACAAGCACATATACTTACTACACCAAATTTTAATACCCGTTGAGAAAAACCACCAGCCTGTGCTTTAACAAAATATCAGTATCTGAGAAGTATTTTCTTTTCTTAGTTAAGACATTTTATTTTTATACATCTTGCTTTCATGGCTTTCATGTATTTACCCGTAAGAAGCAGAATTTTACACACTTACTGTTGATCCCACATTATTGCTAGCCTAAGAAAATAGTATATAGCCAACACATCTTTAAGAAAAGTGGATGGAGTTACTAAAAGAGAGTACCAGAAGAGGTATGTTGAGTAAATGATGGTTTTATCTTGATGACACTCTTGGTGTTCCGAAAGTACTGATCAAAAGCTTACATGCATACATATATACGTGGTTCTGGTTGTTTATGGTGCTCATGATCATGACAATAGGGGTAAACCAAAGAGCTTTGTGGAGTGAAAACAACTTCCATATACAAACAAAACAGTTATTTTAGTTCTTGACAAAAAAATCACACTTCGGAAATAGTATCAGACAAGCTTGAAGCTACCAACATAGGTATACAAAATTCTTTATCTGGAGTTTTCGGGAAAAAAATATTACAAAAATCAAACTAAAGTATTCATGATGATGGAAAATACGAGAAAAGATACATAAATACGTACTTATGTAAATACCTTCATACTCATCTTCTAAAATACAGTCTCTAGTCAATATTCTCGAATTTTTCAGAAATCCGGGGAAATTGGAATTCGATTACAGAATTGCCGTAATGATGATAATGTTAGCAAAAAATGGCATTTGACTTTAGAGGAAAAGATATCTAAAAAGCCGTAAGTTGAACTAACTGCCAAGTGCTTTTAACTGCGAGTGCATTGTGCAGTTTAATATTGTAACTTGAAACTACTTACATATAACTATAAATGCTCTTCATTTTTTACATCTTTTATATAATTGTATACATCTCATTACATACACTGTAATTTGATACTGTTTTATCATATTTCTCAAGTTGGAGTTTACATAAAATTCTACAAAGTTTGTTTTTCTATTCAGCATACTTTTTAGCTCCAAGCTTTTAATTAAGCTTCAATACAGAATACAGACACAGAAAAACATATGAATTTTGCGTCTTTCGTAACAGCTATCTCCTGGTAGTATTCTGTGTAATCATTTATACCCTTCCACTTATAAAATCTCAGAGATAATCACAGACAGACGGCCCGTGCACAACTTTCACTATCATCATTGGTGCTCATTTCCCAATCTCTTCTTCTAGACCACCACACAAGCAGCCAGCATCAACATCACCAGAGGGGGTAAAATGAAGGATTAATCCATTGTGTGGCAATTGACCCTCAATTTGTCATGTTTTAGCTGTTCTGAATTTAAGCGATTTCTGCAGCTCGAACTCATTGCACTTCCTTGTCGGCCTTCCTATGCATAATTCCTTTACGTACTTCTCATTTCTGCATGATTAATTCCCTGAGATAATTATTCCTAAGCTGGCCATCCGGGACCTCCATTTGATGCGATATGGTAAATGTGCACTTTTGCACTTCTGTCTGTATATGAAAACATGGTAAAAACACGAAAAGTTTCCAAAGTCTGACAAGCATATATTTAGAGCACAATGCCCCTCTCATCAACATTCTTGAATACTCTGAATCAAGTACGTTCTATTTTCATGTATTCATCCCACACATATGTTCATTCAAATAAAACTTTTTATATAATGACGTATATCATACCTATGTGTATATATATATGTGGCTACAGTTAAAAAGTGGATAAGATTTTTATGTATGTACATATGTTTGAGTTTCATTTGCAGAATTAAAAGCACGCCAGCTTGTTTTTGCCCTTTTTCACCCACCTCACTTTTACTGATGAATATCTATTTATTTTCTTGCTCATTACTTAAGTTTCCAAGTATTTGGCAGGGAATAACGCTCATAAAGATGGATATGATATACTTTTCCCAGTTGGATACCTTACACAAGAAAATTTTACATAAATGCAATCTTTCTCATTCTCAACATCAGCAGCAGAGAGAAAGTTTGTTTGTTTGTAATCATTTCTCGTTTTAAATAGTGCTCGTGGGAAGAAGTTCACGAAAATTGGTTACTCTGCCCATATTTCTCTAAGCTTTCACATATGTATTTACACACCAGGTCAGAATATTAGATTTCCCGAAAAAGGAACATTTAACAGGGTCTACGCATGCGTTCGACTTTTGCTGTCAAACATTACCCCTTCCTACTATCAAAGCCTAATGTTGTAAATTGTTGTGCTATTGCTGCATTTTTATTTGAAGGATGAATGTAAAGAGATCGAATACCGCTTGTTTGATGCTTAATAATGCTTACAACTCATATCAACATCATCATTATTATTATTTTGATGAGTAATTAAGTGCAATTGTATAGGTATGAATTATATAAGTATCTTGGCTTACATCAACCTAGGGAATTGAAATAAAGTAAAGCTCTTTTAAGCTCGAATGGTGATGCTGACAGTTGCTTGCTGGGAAAATCTGCATGCGTCGCTATTTCCTTTCCTTTTCAGTGGTTCGTTTACGTTCATAGATACTGCAGCAACCAGTATTGCATCAGAATCAAGTGAAACTGCTTATTCTGCAGGGGAATGCAGGATGACGATGTTTAAAAGTGTTTGGTCTTGATATGATATGATATTTATTTCGTTGGTTGTGCTTAATATCATAGTGAAATACTTAATTCTCCCTTTTGAACAAAAACACCAACGATCGGTGGTCTGGTGACTACTCTCGAGCAAGTAAGGGTGGAAAGTACAGCAGTAATATGGCGTCTCATTTTCATTTCTACTTATGACAGCTATCGGCGAACAAACACGTGTCTCCAATCCCAACGGTAATCTAGATAATATTTATGCTTCATATTACTGTAAAGTTGTCTCTTCAATGTTTCTTTCCTCATTCTATCACAACACAAGCAAAATCTCCATTTTATTAAGTACAGATTATTGATAATACTGCAGGGAAAATCATAACATAATGTATCTTTTTATACAGAGTGGTAATGCAAACAAAAAGAAATACTAACTAACATTTAGTTATGATAAACAGAATAATATTCTGACAAACTATAGGTATGTACCAATTTCAGTAATTCGATTATTTTGGGACTTGTTAAGTGCAAGTATAATTATTACAAATGAAATGGTAGGACAACTTAATATAATTTGAAATCTTTCCTTCTGTGAAGCAAAAAATATTATTATTAGCTAACATATAGCCAAATGCAAAAATAGTCATAAAAGGTTATTTGATGTAATGGAAAGGGCCATTGTCATAAAGCAATAGTGTATAATATTACACTGTTTTCTGTCTTTGATAGTGTAATAAATTTGAGTGCATACAGCCAATTTGCCATCTTCTATGATTTTCAATGCAGCAAGAAAAAATTTATGGTTTGGGATGAATAAAATCTTGATCATTTATCAAACAAGGGAATCCTACGAGAAAGACAAAACTAACAAATGGTGATTCTATTTGGTTGTTCATGTAGCCATTGTCATTTTTTCATTCTCTAGTAGCGAGTAATATATGAAAGCTTGGGAAAAAGAGAAATTTTATGCAACCTAAAATATGTACGTTAGCCACGTAGTTGCCTTTCTCAATCTGGAAAAGTAACTATTTTTTCGATTGTTGCGGTACAACGAGGGAAATAGAGGAGACCAAGAATACGTAATGTGATGTAATTCATGTAAGTAATGTAGTTACCGAGGCGGAGGAGATGGGGGTATGTATGTATGTGTATTATGCACGTAGTTTGTGGTATTGTGTCATCATTTACTTTCTACAATTTTGGAGCAATACAAAAAAATAGAATGGGGATTTTACCGAAGATATCATTCAGGAATGCGTAAAAAAGAAAGTGGCCCATGAAAGAATCCAATAATACATGCATATATGCTATTCACATTCCTGGTAGTAAATACACACTAGACGCCTCAACAAAAGTTTTTATGGCGGAATAGGGAAAGAGAAAAGGAGTAGTGCAGTAATTTAATCTGCATAACAATGACATGCTTTTATGAGCTTCAATTGCTTGAGGAAAGGGCCATTTAGATAAAAAGACGACCCATAAAAACCAACAGATTATTGCTTGAGATACATATTACATCTCTGTTTAAGTGCCAAATTCATTGTTTCGTAGTATTTTTCTTTTACAAGAGAGTTGACTGCATAATTATTTTTATATTTAATGAAATGTTCGTCCTTACAGTTTTTGAAGGTGGATGAATTTTGGCCGCTGTGCTGAAGCAAGCAAAACACAATTACATTAAATACATAATACATTTGTTCACCAGCTTCAGCATTGCTGTCTTATCAATGCATGATTATATATCCATCAAATTAACTAATATTTGTCAGATTTCCATGTTAGTATTACTCCACAGTTATACCAATACCTTCATAAATTAAAAGTCACAACTAAAATAACATAAAAATGTAACCTAATGTATTGAAATTTGAAATAACGATCGTGCATAATACGCGAATCTTGGAATACCCACTCAGTAAAATGAAACGACAAGCTAGTTTGGTAGTGATAGTATGGAAATTTGATACAAATATTATGCTGATATCAATATAGTTTGTGATAACAACAAATTCTTGTACAAAAAATGGAAATAAAAACTTTGGACGTGTGTAACACGTAAGAACAAGTGTGAACTTACATTGCAAATGAAATGTCAAAGTTGTCAATATTTCAAGTGGCAATACCAATTCCAAATCTTATTTATTGTTAGTGTTCTACCTTTTCACTGTACATGTATTTTGGCGATACAAATATAGGATATTCCCCTCACTTTTGTTTCATTTTCCCATGTTTCGACGCAACTTTAGTGACACTTTTCATCTCATAGTCACAATCCCACAATATAACGTACTTTTACGTTAGTTATAAGAAGACAAATACATACCAATAAGATATTGCTCCCATGTATATTATGTGTCTGCTCATCGGTTCAGTTCAGATATACACGAATAAATCTGACGGACGATTTTCCCTCTTCTTGTGGAAAGGTTCCAAACCTTTCGGAAATGTGAAAACTTGAAACAGGACAGAGGCGAGAACATAGCCTCTGTGCGTAAAACTAAAACATTTTTACGGAACAACAAGGGAAAGATCAAGGAGAATCGACATATCTTGAAAATAGATAAGAAACATGATAAAAAGTTTCTTTTTTCCATTTTTACACACCAAAAGTAACTTCGAAACAAAAAAGAGAGGAATTTTCATATATATTTTTTGAAATCACTGCAGAAATGTCTGTCTGTTGAATTCCACTTGGTTATCTATACTTTTTTTCTATGCTATACGCTATATTATGCGTGGTTTCATACCTTTTTTGTCTAATAGTCAGATTCGGAAAGAATGTGCTTCTTTTCCTTTTTTTATGTTGGAATGATTACACAGATAGCATTATCAGTATACAAGTTTATATATATTCAATTTTGTTACATTCCATTTTTCTTGTCTAGTGCGTGTGCATACACAGATGTGGAGAGTTTTGCCCTTTTTCTTACAAGTAAAATGATGAGATATTTTTCCTTTGAACAAAGGCGAAGGAGGAGAAAAGACCCTCTGCTTTGCAATGTCAATACGAAATGAAAGATCCTTCAGGGAAAAACATTACAGAAAAAAAGACGAAGAGGGTGGAAGAATTGTAATCCGAAACGAGACAAATAGTGTAAATAAAACAGCTCCTTTCACATTGCAATACTACGCACAACGGGTTTGTGATGAAAAACATAAATACGTTGGTAGTATCTGTAATATTATATAAATAAGCATACAAATATTTTTTGATGCCATAAAGAAATGGGATTGCAGTTGCAGTAGTAGTACAGCTTAAAAAAGTGTAATATTGAAAGCAACCGAAAATGTAATCGCTTTACAGTTACTATGTATAGTTATGTTAGTTCTTTCGTTTTGGGTGGCACTGGCAGCATAAATGAATGAGACTGAAACGTACCCCGTGAAAAGAAATACAATGTTAAATCTGCGTCTTGTTATATAATCTGCTATTCTATAGTGCGTATTTTCAATACGCAAAATGCTCATGTTTCCTTTATCCAAGTTTTTTTTCTCTTCTTTATTCCCACTCCATCAAATATCTCACCCTTCTTTACAAGTATTTTCCGTTTTCTTTTGCACTGCGACAAGATTCAGTTCTCACGCAGTGCATACTTCTCAATAATAATATCTTGTCTTTTTTTTTGGATAAGCAGAGTAAGTTTTACGAGTGCATAGAACACTTTTTTCGTCATGTCCTCTTGTCGTGTGCTAAGTATTTTTTTCTGTGAGAAAAAACTTTGAAAAGTGTTCAACATGCCGATATCAAAAGAGAAAGTAGAAGGAAAAGCAATAGCAAGAGTACAAAAGTGTCATCATACAGAAAAAAAGTATTATTGAATTGCAATAGAACTTTAGTGAATTGAAAGCACTGCAGCAGTTGCTTGTTGAATGCGCTTTTCAATTCGATGCGATGCACTGAACACTGCACATTTTACTCAAATTCTGACTATTTCGTTCGTTTAAAGTCGTTTGTTGCAGCATGTCAACTTTAAAGAGGGTATAGGAATATCCATATCTGTCTGGGGAGACGTGAATCTTTCTTTATTCTCTTGTCTTCTTTTTTTGTTGTGTCTGACTTACAATTTAATTTGAGTACTTTTAGTTTAGTTTAACATCATCACTATCATATTGAGATGGATGTAATATTATAGAATTGATACAAGAGAAACATTCAATTCAAAATGGAAAACTGTTTTTATTTCATTCCTTTCACAAAAAAAATCATTGAATAATATTGGTAAGTATACCTTCTAATGTACTTGACAAACAATGAAAATTGAATAATGAACTGAAACTTACAATGGAATAACCAGAAAAATTTAATAATGTGCTATATATTGGATAAGTGTATTTTTCTCTATTTTGAAGATTTCTGACCTTAGCAAAGTCTTATGGAGTTTTCAAAGCGTCTCTTTAGGAAACTTATCCGAATTCGACTCGAGCCTAAAATGTCACAAGGGATTAAGGATAAACTTAAAAGTTCTGCGTGAATGTAACGCAATTTTAATATATAATATATGCTCCTACGTGTATATGTTAAATTACGTTTTTATAATATTTTCCCCATATATTCCTGCTGTTTTTCTTGGTCAACACATTTTTAGTACTAGCAAGAATTTTATATGAAATGAAAGCACATATTCCGAAGTATATCGTATGTAACGTAACACAGATGAAATTAATTAAAATTACATCTATATGAGTGTATGCATACCACATTAATGAAAATGAAAGTGCTGAACACAAGTATTACTAAGCCGAATGTATGACGATAAGATGAGGTGTATATCTTAATGAGAAACAAACTCCTTCCCATGTACTTAAAATATGAAGCTATAAACTGAAACTAAAGGGAAACGTGACAAAATTAACGATGAATCGTGCTGAATCAAGGGGTAAGCTACTGTTCAGTACTGGTAGTTCTAGTCGCCGATTTAGACTTCATGAAAAGACTGAACTGAATTTGGTACAAAAAACTACTTTCGATTTCAATGAAAACCCAGCTCACTTTATACTTTCTTTCCGTACATATGCGTGCTTCTCTTCTTAACTTAAAATTACCCCGAGGAAGAAACTTTCTTCTGATCTCTTAAATGTCTTAAACCTATATGTCCATACGAAGTAGTAAACGTAACGTAATAGAGAACTAACTCTGGACTGTTTGAACACATAAAAAGTAAAGTGGTTGCAAGTGACAGAATAAGTGAACCAAACTGAATGAATAACTGGAAAGATGATATCCCTACCTCCTCGTCTTTCTCTCTCTGTGGTTCTTCTTATACCTTTTCCTGGTGCCGTGTACAACACAACATTCTTCTTTATGTCTGCCGTTTTGATATTGCAAGCGTTACTTGGTCGAGTAAAATAAAAGTGTAATAGTAATGGGCACCGACGTATCATTTTAGACAAGTAGTCAATGAGTGAGATGAAGTACTTTTTGCTAGAAACGTTGCGTGGTACTTCTACTGGATTGACAATAATGTGGGCAAACGGGAAACATTGATGATATAATATTTGTTGAAAAGTATATACGAAGGCTTCATATATATCTATTTCATGTAATATAAATATGTAGAGAGGCTTATATCTGATATGATACTGTTGTCATTGATGTGATGATGGTGACTGAACATGCTGATGTTGATGAGAGAAATAGTAATATGTATACCAATTCAAGCTCTACCTCTCATGGGCTTCTTTAATTTCTCTTTGAAGTGTCCAATAAGATTGTAAGTGTGATGGAAAATGAATAATTAATTTAAACTCTTTCTATTTTCTCCGTCACAGACTAATTCCTTTTATGGGGAAAAGTTGATGAGTGGCAATTCATTAGTGCTATTCACAAAATCCCTTAGTATTATTTTCCAACGTAGAATGGAACTCAAAGGAACAGTATGAAATGGTGCATTGCGATGAATATGATGTTATGTAGTTTCATGACATGTTGTAGCGAACTTTGCTTTTGACTTTGCATGTTCGTGAATGCCCCCCACAAACTCAGACGATTTTCACATCAAATTTTGAAATGTCTTTCTCAACAACTTTGAATTGAGACTACTCAATTCATTATAAAAACTGAATAAATAAATAAATGAATAAAGTATTTAATGAATTGAATGAGTGATTAAACGTTTGATTTAGAACCTCACAAGTAAGAAGGAAAAAATCATATAGTTAGCAAAATTATTTGACATTTTCGCAATTCAAGTAATGGATATTTGAAATGGTAATGCTAACACGTTTTGCAAACTGTACATGCTCTCGTAGAATCCAAATTTCAAATATTTAGTTCATCTTGATTAGGGTGAATGTAATGATCTTCGTAAGCATTCCCCCGAGACTAACAACAGAGAGAGGAGAGAGTCATTCCTAAAACATCCTAAAACTCTTGATATTGTAACCTGCATATGGCGATAATGTAACCCAGTAAGTAGCAAAATGTCTTGACATCTTTGTACATGGACTAACCACAATTATAGTCGATAGTCGCAACCCAGTCAATAGAATTTTAAAAGTTATACCTACACAAATATACTGAGGTATATGAGTCAAAAGTACAGATATGCAATAGTACTTACATTACAAAGGGACAACAGCAGAATGTAAAGTGTCCGTTTTAGTGGTGGTGGTGTCGTGCACACTTAGTTTGTTATATGAAGTCATGTCCTACTTCTGTTATTACCCCTCCTTGCCAGTCTACAGTCTAAGGTTAGCAGTCAAATATTTTAAAATGCATAAAAAATTGGCTATAAAATCGTAATTGAAACACTTAAAGCTTATTCAAATATCAATTATTTTGCAGGTCATTGAATACATCAACTACAATATACATGCATAAGTGCGACTGTATATTGTTTTATTTTATGGCAAGGAATTAGTAATATTACTGTACATTTTTGCAATTTTTACCTTGTTGGTTAAGGAAAATTGCTACAATTGGTCTTTTTACTCTGTGGAATACTAAAATTCAATTTTTATTGATTTTGAGAACTTAGTTTTTTGACTATGAGAGGCAACACTGAAATCTACCGAAAATACCTTCAACCTTCATCGCTAGTATTAATTCAAATTATACAAAAATTCTACCTTATATACTTATTACGTTTTCAGACAATATTTCAATCATCCTCATCCTACAAAAATATATGATTACTCTTCACTCCAAAATACAACAATGCAATCACAAAGCAAAAACCATTAGAGGTAATGTTACTGGATCAACTGACCAAAAGTATTTACACCTCAATTTTCATTCCCACTTCATATAAAACCACACCGTTATTTTGCGTAAACAGATTATCCGTTAATTACGACAATGATTGAGTCTACTGGCTTACCTCTCCTTAAGGAAAAAAACAATGAAAATGATTTTTAATGTCTTGTAAATTATTGTTGTACATATCGTGAGAAAATTCGATGAGCCGATAGTACTATATTGGAACTCGCACGCGGCTAAAAACAATCTATTAGGCATTAAACCTTTATAGTGTTCAAAGCATAAGTTTCATTAGCCACGAAGAAAAATAATGTAATCGATGGGTCATTATCATTAATAAAAATCGATTGGTTTTTTGTTGGGCAAAAATTGTTTTGGAAAAAAACTAGCATGCGTTATTTTAAGGTGGGCATATCCACCTTCACGGTTAAGATCTTTCAAAATGTTGTCAAGAAGAGATCGGTGAAGTACATAAGACACATCACTACATCAGCCAGAAACTGCACATTTATTCATAATTTTCAAACGAATTTTGATGTGTCATTTGAATTTATCACTGTCTATTATCTCAGGTTTTCCCTTTTCCACAATGTCTTTGAACCTCACTCATCAATTCTATATTTCAAAATATTTCAGTACGTCACGTTTAGGAACCTAACACCATAATGAAAATTAGTTGTAGAGTATTTTTTGAACTTGCAACAATTTCAAGATAAGTACAATGTATTGTATTATTCAGCAACAAGATTATGGACTTAGAATTCCCATGATTTTACAATGGACAGTCACCACTCACCACACCAGTTGCAATTGAAGTAAACCCTGTCTTGTCGCTTCTCGATGGTTAGAAAAAACGAACTTTTCTTGATTCGAGGAATAAATTTTTTTTTTGAATCATTGCATTTCTCCCTTATCTATCTTACGTCACAATCCAGAAGAAGATAGTAAAACATTTTCTGTCAAAAAAAAAACAATTGGAAATTATGATGACTTGTTGATACATTCTCGTGAATTTAAAATTCTTGAATAAAACATGATGCCCATTGTAACTTCTATGTCAAAACCCCAATACAGTAGAGTAAACAATAAACAACTTGAATTGAATTATAAAAAAGCAACATAGTTTATAATGTTATCCTACTTATCACGGCAATCCTCAAGTTTAAATTGTACCTGAAGCCAAGCATAAAGTTGAATTGTACACATCATATCATAGCCAGTGTATACTTATATATAAGTCCATGGTGCATTAAAGAATCGCTACAATTATAATTTTACCACATGCTTGGCTGTACTACTTCCTGTGCTGTTGTTGTTGGAAAGAAACCCAAGAATCACCCGAAATTCTTGACTTATGATTGTTTTACCTGAAGATAATAAGAAACACGAGTCATCCCGTGCAATTTTTCCACATTAGCACGTTTGGTGGTGTTTTCATATATAATCCTTTAAACCACACAAAATTGTAATGACGCCACTGCATTATGTATGCTTTTTCATGATTCTCTCGTCTTTTCTGTGGTGAATAAATTCGCGAACTAGTCTGCTAATTGTTTCATTTCGCAATTCGCAGCCTGAGACGCTACATGCATATATTATATCTAAGTTATTGTCCTAAAGTCATTTACCACCTGCTGTGTGATTTGTTTAAGTAAACTTGTCACTTAAAATTTAGACAAAATAAAGTTAAATTACCTGTCAACCAAAAAATTGGGAGCGATTTAGTTTAAGCGATAACCTTAAAGTTTATCGGTTCTCGTTGTTCCTTACCAAATTCAACAATGAATAACAGTACTTACGCAGATATTCTGAGACAGAAGCCTTTCGGATGGGTCTACGATGACTCTGAATCTTTTGAAAGCTTCCAGTTCGAAAGGATAGATCCCTTTTATTGGCACAAAGTTATTGATGACAACTGGAAACTGTCATACTACGCTATATTTTTGTACATCGTCACTATATTCGGGCTCCGCGAATATATGAGAAACAGGCCTGCATTTGAACTCAAGGGACCACTCTTTGTGTGGAATATATCTTTAGGATTATTCTCTGCTATGGGATTTGCCCGTATTGCACCAGGATTTATACATCTTCTCAGCCAACCTAATGGGTTGTATAATAGTATTTGCGAGAAGTAAGATCATTGTTACTATTTTCTTTATTTCATTAAATATTTTTCTAATTTGCACAACTATTTCATTAAAATATGTGTGGTTTTAAAACAGGAATGGTATCAACGTGCCAACAGTTTATTGGGGGTAAGTTTCCGGAATCGGTATAAAGTTTTCAATTTTTGTCTAACACGTGTAACAGTTTGATGTTATAAATTTCATATGTGTCTTAATTTATATAGATTACTGTTTGCATTATCGAAGTTTTTGGAGCTTGGAGATACAGTCTTTATCGTGTTGAGGAAGCGTCCATTGATATTTCTTCAGTGGTAAGTATTTAGAATTTAAAACATTAGTTAAAAAGAACCTTATAGGAAAGGTTGCATTCATTGTTGATAACTTTGCCATGATTTTTAATAGGTACCACCACCTCGTCACACTATGGGTGGTCTGGACTGTTGGTAAGTTGAATTTTGAATTAAAATTGAACTGGGCAATCTTGTGAAGTATGAAAAAAGTAATGTTAATTTGACCAAAAAAATTAATTAATGTTTTTGTATAAAGCACCCTTAGTTGAACCCATTAGTCGGTGGTATGGTTGTTTAAACTTTGGTGTACACGCTTTGATGTATCCATATTTTGCGCTCAAGGTATGTCAATGTACAGCATGCAAAATGTCCAATGTAACAGAACATACATAATATCATATGTAACAGTGTTATGCGAAATTTCATTGCTCATATTTTTATGCCTAATATGTAGACTATAGGAATTCGTGTTCCAGCCGGGGTTTCTAACTTAATCACCACCTTGCAACTGACACAAATGATTCTAGGATTTTCTGTGAATATGGCATCTTTATATCTGCAAAGTAAGTACTGTTTCCTGTAATTTATGCAATTCTTCGTATTTCCCATTAGTCTAGTCAGTCACATCGTACATCTCGTAATAGTCATCACAGCTATAACCTAGACCAGAAATACTGCATGGCGTGGCTGGATCGTGGGAATAAAGCGTTTATGTTACACATAACGTAGTTGATCCATTTATTATCATCATGATAGAAATGAATGGTCAACATAAGAGCTATTACTGCAACATCTATTTATTCTCAGAAATTGAAAAATTAATCTGCTTATGATCTTTTTAAATGGTGCTGCCGTTGTCAGTATGATTGTTTGCGTGAATAATTATGATGAATGGGGAATAATTACTAATTTGGTAATATTTTTTTCTATTTTAGACAATGGGTATGATTGTGTCAGATACCCCATCAGTATAAAGGCTTTCAATCTTGTATACGGGTCATTCATATTTCTCTTTGGAAAGCTGTTCTATGAGTCAGTCATGAAGGCAGGTCGAAAGAAGAGAGATAAGTCTATAAAACACGACTAAACAACTAGAGTAATGTTTCAAAATATACCTTTTGTATGTGTAATGCAGAAATTGCATTGTTATAAATTTTATCACCCATCATTATAAAAATGTTCAAATAAATGTTGTTTAAATTCTATAGGAATTCATTTACTTACATTTTCATACATTTATTTACTTTCAATTGCTTTCATATTATCGTGTTTCTTTTTATACGAATGCAATGCTATGTCAAAACTTTAAAAAATAACTAATCATGTGAATTCAGCAGTCATTGTTCAATTCATCTCTAATAAAAAAGAATCTACACGTGTCTTAATCTTAATCACGGAAAAAAATTCGTTTACTTAACCAGCAGGTATTAAACGAATTTTCTTAACTGGTCACGATTGAACAAACTTTAAAGAAGCAAAACATTACAATGACGTAAGTCTATAATCCATAATAATGTTTTGGTTCGTAATATATTTTTAAATCACATATTTAATAAGTGCACAATTCTTTTAAATGCCTTTTTAATGCTAGAGTTCAAAAATTTTAACGAGCGAATTGTTCTTTTGCTTAGTCCCTCTTCGTGCAAATACTCTTCTTTGGCTGATTATTACTGTTTCCATAATTCACGTCATACATATACGTATGCATATTTGTATAGTGCAAAAGCTTCATTTTTTTCTCTTTTCCAGATATGTCATTGCTACCATTGCCGTTAAGTGTAATCAAAGTCAATTTCCATTTTCCCCCCTCATTAATACTCTTCATCGTCTAATACCCCGTCATCATCTAATCGATTCGGAAATTTGTGTAATATAATCTCATTGTTCAGGTAAATGAGCGCCATGAAACCATCATTTAGCTACAACCCTGCTAATTACAGACCCACTTCTACTTCTTTTCTCAAAGTTAGCAAACTCAACTTATCACGGAGTTTTTGAGTAGTTGAAATCGAATGAAGACAGGCAGCGCACCAAAAACAAAAAGCTTATTAGATGAAATGAAACAGAAAGGACCAGTTGTGAATGAATAATAGATTTATATACAAAGTTTTCCAGCAGTTACTTGCCCTACCATCCATTCTCTCGCATCTCTACCAAGTAGAAATCTTCGAGGAAAAACTTTTCTCTTACAACGCATATCACAGCTCAAATCATTGCTTGCCTCTTCTTTCTTCCGAGTTTGCTAATACAGAAGAAATTTCTTTATGCATTCATTCGTTATATGAATTTTTATTTGTGGCAGTGATGAGATGATGTACTTATATAATATGAAATAGTGCCACAAGCCGATATGCATATTATAAGAACTCTTATAATAGAAAAACTTAAGTATAAAAAGTGAGGCCATCATGATTGCAAAGCAAAAAAAAAAGAATTCATTGTGTAGCCCTCTTATTTCTTATGTCTTGTCTGGCCTTTTGTGCTTGTGCAAGTGCAGAGCAGAGCTTTGTGTGTGAGTGCGTGAAAGAGGAAATGAGGAAAACTCAATTAAGAAAGTTGCTCAAACCTTTCTTCGCTATTTTATATCTTTCCCTCTTTCCATTCCATACAGTCGAATAACAAATTACCGTGTTGCAGAATACTCTACTGACTCTACTCTGCTGATCGTGAGTATTATGTATAAAAAGGAGTATAGACAATGTCTAATACTCTCCATCATAACCATCATCATTATTATCGTGCCATCACCTTTCAAATCCATCTACAGAAATTCCAACTGTTTTCATCATAATCAGCATCAAATCTCTACGATTTTCAACAATGTCATAAGTGCATACTGCTATTACTGAAAATACAATTGTTTGCTAGATGATTTTCTTCCGTTTTTACTATTTACAATGAATAGCTCAGAGTTACGTACGTTATATTGTACGTTTATTATTACGTTGGTTTTTAGTAAAAACTTTTACTCTGGGCTACATACTCTGCTAGCGCACTAATATTAATGATGGTAATATGTTTGCAAGGCAAGAGAATGCTGCTTGGTTTGGTAGTCATACTGGAGAAAGTGGCAGCATAGCACCAATGTTTTCTACATAAAACGACAAAATCATACAATTTTTTGTGTTGTTTGCGGAGTTTCTTGCCTAAATCATTTCTTTGGATCCGCGCTGATGTGAAGATTTCTGAAACATGACATTCAACTGCCACCGGCAAAGTAGTGGAGGAGACTAGGAGGAATAGAATCATTTCTGATTTATAAATGAATCATAATATTTTTTACGACACGCACATACTTACGCTCCTGTAAGAAATACACAAGGTGTTATAACCGTTGGATGATCCAAACGGTTAAATGATTATGAAACTGATTTCTTTACTTTGGTCGCTTTTTGCAATCTTTTCACTTCGGCGGTAATTGCAATCCTTTCGCTTCGGCGGTTTTTGCAACCGTAAAGTAGTCCAGTCC
>JAQFZH010000504.1:0-31465 GCA_034695485.1 Entomobrya nivalis | reverse complement strand
TTAAACCCAATGCTAAACCAAATCGGGTGCAAACTTGTCCCACTTGGTCCAGAGTTATTATAGATTAGTATTATAAACACACACGCAACACATCACACATCATTATCATTACATTGTTCAGCTCAAACTCGTTTCACACACTAACGAAATTTTTTATTTGTCTGTTTCTACTCTACTACTTGTCGTTTTTATTTTTTGATGGCCAAAGTAAAAGTCAATGAAAACCTTTTTATAAAGTACTCTACAAAGTCAATATGCAATACATACATATGTGTAGCCTTTTGTCATTTTTTTGGCAAAAAAAGAAGAGAGTTTTAAATGGACAGGCGTTCTCAATTCAATATTTGAAGTAGGTAATTGTAAAATAGATGTAATACTACACGCATTCTCAATACACTTACTTCCCTGTTTTTCTATTCGTTGGAACATCATAATATCGTCTTGTTCTTGGGTGTATTGTGCTTCTTAGTCATCTATAGTTCCATTCTT
Organism: Entomobrya nivalis; assembly: GCA_034695485.1. Taxonomy (NCBI): domain Eukaryota; kingdom Metazoa; phylum Arthropoda; class Collembola; order Entomobryomorpha; family Entomobryidae; genus Entomobrya; species Entomobrya nivalis. The sequence goes on along the minus strand of JAQFZH010000504.1, from coordinate 30,976 downwards.
TAAGACATTCAACCGGCACCATTCCCCTTTCTCCTGTTTTCGTACTAGGTTTTGGAGCTAATACTTTTTGCTTTGCTTGCATTGCATGTTCTCCATTTGGATTGTAGGATTACACTAGGATCTCATAGGGATTTCCTCTCTTTTTCCATCAGATTCTTTAGGGCAGCAGCTTGACATAGAAGAAGAAGAGTAGAATACATGCAGTAAATATAAAATAAGAATGAATGAGAGAGAGAAAAAGAGAAAAGTTATAGAGGAGAAAAGCAGCAAAAAAAATAAGAACAAGGGATGGCGAGGACGACAACGACAAGGAAGAAAGCAACGTTGAGATGGTTAAAAAGAAACGTGATAGAATTTTCATGTAGCTGACCAAATGGCATCAAATGTGTTTGTAGCTGAAGAAATAGTAAGAGAGAGGGAGAAATATAAGTAAAAATTACACTTTCGGGGAATTTATCGTAATTCTGTAAGTTCTCTAGTATATATTTTGAAAGAAAATGCATTAAAGTTTATACGGACCTCATGCAACTGCAAAGCTTTTCTCTGTCTTGTTGGCCTGGTGCTTCTGTTACTCTGTAAATACTGGAGACTAGGCTGTAGTTGTAGTGTTCTTGCTCCTGGTCCGATTTCATTATAAATACTTAATAACGGGTATTTTGTGTCGATGTGCATATAACAGTGAACATGTTCATTTTACACACAAGTATGGTTTTTAGAAGCTAGGGAAATATTTGTTTTAATGGCAAATAAAAAAAGTCCGTCTGTCTATTTATTTTGTTTTGTAAATGGGGATGGGAATAAATGGGTATATATTTTTTTCGCTATTTTTGTATTTCCGTTTTATATTCCACTGTACGTAAACTGGGCAGTGGGGAAATATTGGCAAGTATTATTGGTGTTTGTATGTGTGCGACAGTGACATCGGTCATGGTAACCCTTTTCTTCCCACTTTGTATAGATATTACTGCTGCTTTAAAGTAGACATGTTTGAATTACGTGCACATTTGACTTTGAATAGAGAAATAATGCATTTATATTTGAAATATACTTACTATATGTATTATACATTTTCACTCTGTTTAATTTTCCACATAAGTGCTATATACAGCGAACATTTTTTTCCTTGTGGCGTTGCGTTGCAACATTGTCAGTTGAAATACTCGTTTTGTGATTCTGTTTCTGCGGTGATGGGAAATGGGACTTGTGCTTGTGGTGACGCTATCCTGCCGTCCACCACCACGACAACTTTTATAAAGTGACATTCTACGTTTCACAATATTAGTACAAGTTTTAGGAAAGGTCATAAGGTATTTATTTACAATAATATAAGTAACATAGTGTTTGCGTGTGATGGCTTCTATTGGTGGTTTTGACGGATTACTGATCTACTTATACCACACACTTTCTCTCTGACACACACCCACACTCTGAGTACCCTTGCTGCTAAATAAATTGAAAACATAAAGAAAACTACTTCACGGACACAAAGAGTCAAATAGAATCTTTTGTTCATAAAATTGCATTGATAAAGACTCTTCTCTCATTTCTCCTGGCTGAATGAATTACTACTTGAGTTTGCCACAAACACACATCACACCACACCGTTTTTCATTTTGTCGTTCAAGTATGCATTAAAAGTGACAGGATCTGTTATGTGGCATAAATTATTTCAAAATAGTTTTTATCCTTCTTTCTTCTCTTCAAAATGCTGCATTAGAATGTCGTAAGTGGACCAAACACAGATGTTCTTCTGTGTATTGTCCAATGTGACCATCACGTGGCAAGAACGAAAGCTTTAGGATCAAGGCTCGTAAGAAAGGGAATATGCAGTTGACAGTAGCCTCCGTCCTCCTCTTTTTATTCCACTCTTTTTGGAATGACAAAAACAGGGTTTTGATGATGATCATAGAATTCCTTCCATTTGCTATCTCAATTCATCATTTGATTCTCTCAAAGGAATTGGGAGATTCTCTTTGGGACATATCAACTTCATCATTTTTCAGATCTTAAAGATGTTTTAGAAAGTAGAAAACTTACACAAGTGGAAAAGAAGTCAGCAGGTGGAGAAAGTTAAACAAAACAATCTTAAGCATTACTACTTATCTACGGGCATCACACATATTGTAACTTTCAACTTACGTCGTTTTCTTTTGTCCCAACCTGTCATGCTCATCACCTTACAGTTTAAAGTGTCGTCATATTTTCTAAACTTTGGTTCGGGGTGCCCTTATTTAGGATTCTGTTTTAAAGCAAGAGTCATCATCAGTCATCTTAAACTTGCTTTGTGAATGAATAAACTGTATTGTTTTCCAAGAACTACAGAAAATTTCTATCAAAATCTCGTCAAACTGATTTTAACTACTGCGATTACAATTTCGCTGATTTTAAAACGATTCAGCCTCCCACATGGTTTCTGCAAAGAGATTACTTCATTTCATTTAATGAAAGTAGTCTCGCATTTAATTTTCTCGTGAAACGTAAAAACATTTGTAAATGTATTGTACCAAACGTTCCAAGTATTGTTTTGTCTTTCCTTCTAATAAAATTTCGAAATGGTCGTTAAGAAACGTATTTGTCTTTGACTCCCAACCATTTTCCAGTTTGTCTACATCCAGTTGCCAGTTTCCTCTTTTATTTGTCATGGTATGTGAAACACGCCCTGAAAACTAACCGTAGTCCAGAGAGACACAAGAAAACTGGTTTAGCTATAAAAAAATATTTCAATGCTCTAGCATAGCCGTAGTATGCACAGACGTTTCACAGATTTGATGTTATGGTCGAAGGAAGGAATGGAAGGAAAAAGGAAAAAAATTAGGAAAGTCGTAGAGACCTGCCTGTATCCTACTGACATTTTGCTTGATAAAAGAAGCCCGCCTTACTCTCCGGTCACATTTACCAAGCAAAAAACATGGGGTAGGGATTAGGAACATGACAGTCAAGCCAGTCGTGCATGCAATGCCCACACAAATGCATTTTTTTAAACGCAAATGTCCCTTTTTGACATATTTAGTATAACTATACATACATGTATATGTAGTTTCTGCATTTTCTTTTGACAAATTCAAAATGTTCTTTCCATCTTGTAAAAAATAGAGAAAGTCAGGGAAAACTTCAATTTTATTCCATTCTGCAGATTAACTTGTATGCCTTTGAACCCTGGTTGAATCATGACCGTAGATCCCCGCATCTTAGAATTGATGAGTTGTACAGTTCACATTTGTGATGAAGGGGCGCAGATGATTACATGAAAGGATTCGTTGCGTCCAGAAAGAGGTGAAAGTGATGTTTTTTGGTAAAAAAAATACGACTTAGACCTTCTTTTTCGTTGTATGGCAGGGTCCAGAACATTACGAAAAGTAAAAACTGTTGATCTAAAATGATGTAATGATCTAAGAACGCTGTCAACTTTTTTCATGCATCTCCATAGAACAACTCTTGTTTCATCCCCTATCTGTCATAAAATGTTGCATTTCTTTTCATTCACATTCTAATTGTCAAACTTGTCAATTTACTATATATTTTCTGTTTCTAATGAAGAAACGGAAAAACAATTTCGCTTTTTGTGATGCCTGCGCTTTTTTGTTTGGCAAACCATTTTTTTCAATATGAACCCCTAAATCCTTCTAAAAGTTTTTTTTTTTGCTTTGGAGACATGGGAATGATTGTATGTAATTTCTCTTGCGTGACACTTTGTCAAAGAAAGTACAAATGCTTTCCCTCTCTTGTCTTGTTGATCATGGCGAATAAATTTTTCATCTTTGGAAATTAAGGATCCAGCATATAGTTGTCTTAGCATATTGTCATTTTTCTCTGGAAACTATTTTCGATCTGTTTGACAGTCCAGATAAGACCGGACATCAGACAGTTTTTCCCTTGTCCTGATATGATTAATCCAAAAAATTCATTATTCGTCGAGTCTTCAAAAAGAAGTAGAAAAAAGGCAAGAACAAACAGGATACAAAGGAAAGGAATAAAGTAATTTTATTTTTATCCATTTGTAAAAGGACAAAAGTGGCGTAGTTTGCCTGTTGCCTAGTTTTTTCCCGTTTTACGTTGTCAGTCTTCACCAGTCACTAGACAAGGAACCCACTTAACGAAGGAAAAGACAACTTGTGGATTGCAGTAGTAGCTGTAGTACATGTACTTATAAGCCATGGAGAATAATACATATTCAGACATACATTATATTGTATATATACATTATACATGTGCGTTTAGCATCTAACCACAAGACCACATTTGGCAGGATTCTCATGTATTTTTTTTTCTTAACTGGAAGCGATGGTTTTTTTTGGATGGCTGAGCATAATAATGTATTGTACCTGTGTAGAATATTCTTTTGAGAAACCATATGGCATGCAAAAGAATTCTTCAGACTCATGAGCTGTACACCAGTTTGTCTTAAAATGTGGTTTGCTAGTGCTGCTATGCTCTTTTTAAACAATTGACTGTGAATGTATGAAGTAGTCAGTCATCAGTGTAGTATAGGTAGGTACTGGGTAGCATGAATGACGGTGATAAGATAATACAAGGAGAAAGTGACGCAATATCTTTAAAAAACAGACTTCACAGATTTTCCATTTGGGTTGCTGTTCTTCTTTTGTGATGCAGATTAGGCTTGACTTGGCTAGCATTTATGCTGGTATAGAAAAAATAGGGTTAATGTATGTACATGTGCCGTGTATATCTGTGTACACGTAATATTCACGGTCATCAGTCTTAATCAGAGAAAGGATTTAAGTTGAAAAATTAGATGAGAGGAACAACATCATTTGAAGGCTGACTTGTATGTTGAGTATAGTTAAAATTGAAAATGTGAGACGTTTTAAATAATGAGTAGAATTTATTATAATCGTAATTCGGGGAAACTAATAATCATCTTAAAGACAGGGAAAAATCTGTGGTGGACCACATGACGTGAATAATTTTTGATGGTCTGTCTGATTTACTTGGCTGGTGGTGGATGCATGCAGTTGTGTACAGGCGTCAAATAATATTATTTGATTTTATCTCCATTCCATCATTATTGTGTTCGCTTCATCAGACTTGTATTAAAGTGCGTTGAATGCCCTATGGACAATCATGGCACAACAAGCTGTAATAGTAAATGACAAGGAGTTGATTAGTGATTCATCAGAAGATAAAAAAATGCATAATGTAAATTTTGCAAGAGGCTTTTGGTCTGACTGACTGACTGAATTAATGACTGAATGAAAAGAAAGTTGAATAATAGTCAAGCCGAGAGATGAATGAGAGGATGAGAGAAAAAATACAGGCAAGCAACAGCGTTTTAGCTGCTTTTTGACAGTGAAGATTTTCCTGGTGCTGTTGGTTGCTTACAAAGAAGGAAGAGCATTATGTTACTTACTTGATTCTTCTTTCTCTCCAAAGAAAAGCCCGTAGCTGTCCATCTTTTTCGCACAACAAAAGAATCCGTGGGGAAATTAGAAATAAGCAAAAGACAAGAGACTGGGAAAGAGAGCACAGGGCATAGAATAAACTAGGTACATGGAGCAGCAGCTTGATCAACTACAAGATCGCTTTGAAGAAAACAGAGCCCATCCCTTCAGACACACTATTTAGTTTTTATGCAGGATGAATGATAACTAAATATATGACTATGTAAGGGCTATTTTTTTAAAGGGAAGAAAGACAAGCAATAGTGGTAGCAGTGAAGGCTGTGGTGATGATGATGTTTCAACAAAAATTTGCATACAAGTCGCAGTCACCAGTTGGAAGTGCAATCATACGAGTACTGTAGCTCAAGTCATGCTGAAAAAAATGGGCAGCAGTAGCAACAGCAGCAGAGTTCCGACTTTGGTTGCTGAGTTGTTTTCCCTAAGGCATGTCAAAAGAAATAGAACAGAGAGTGTGGAGAAAGAAAGACGAAAAAAAAATTATGAAGGAAAAGGCCACCTTCATTTTGCTCCCTACTTTTTGTTCAGAGAAAAAATGAAAAGACATTAGATTTAATCTCTTTACCTTACACTCCATCAAGTCATTTTAAGCAGTATGCATGTAAAATATATGTACATAAAGTAAAAAAAAACAGACTCTCCAATTTATTTTTACATTAGAGGCCATGCATGGTGTTGTTGCAGTAATAATGCTTTTAAAATATCAAGGATTTTATACATACACATTCATTCCATGTGCATATTAATAAAAGTAATGATAATACTTAATATGCTTACAAGTGATGAGGTGACGGCTCCTTTAGGTCTATACACTATAAGTCATGCTGTTGTTGTTGTTTCCAACACCAACAAAAGCGCAAGGGAAAGCTTCCCTTTTTAGAAATAGGAATATGAAAAGGAGAATCATCAAGATTCTACAGCAGCACAACACAGCAACACCAACAGAAGAATAATAAGCTGCTCACTAACATCATCATCTTTCTTGCTTTGATTCCATAAAGGAATAGTAAAGGAAAATCTAATAAGAAGTCACAAAAAAATAAAAATAAAGTAGTAGAAAAGAGAAAAGAAAGTGTAAAAAATCAAGCATTTTTTTTTTCTCTTTCGGGTGTTGAAAGGATTTAGTAACCTTACATTATTACTTAGATTTAGATTCTAGTCATTAAAGGCAGTAGTGCGTAGGTGGTGGTGGTATGGTGTGGTGACAGTGAAGTGTGCGGTGTAATGCTTTACATTTATAATGGCACGGTATGCTGCTTTACACTCTAGCTTTCATTTTCATTTTATGCATGTGCTAGTGAGCTACTTAATAAAACTCAGTATTAAGAACACGTCACACACGTCAGTCATGGACAGAATTAGCAGAAACAGTAACATGAAAGATATAGAAAAAATAATAAATGGATCCATAAAGTGAGAGAGAATTGCCTTTGCTTTAAAGAAAAAAACCAGGTGTCAGGCCTGACATCAAAGTTGTGTCGAAAAATTAAAAATGCGCTACAGATAGTTGGTACTATAATTAAATTCTGCACTAAAAACTATTGTTCGTCAAATATGCATAAGGCATAAATGGTTTGATGTTGTAGCCCTAAAAATATATTGTGTGTGGAGCTAAATTAAATAGCGTTTGCCGCTGTGAATATGAGATTCTGAGGTCGCGACACAAGCCCAACCAAATTTCTCGTGGCTAAGGCAATACAAGGTAGCGTTAGCAATGCCCGGTGCCTTTAAATTGAACTCCTGCACATCTGGTATAGCTATTAAATTAGTTAAATGATGACTGTTTCAGTTTCCGTTTTTATGGACTGCTTTGCTCTGTTATCTATGTACATATTTGATGATGTCGGTATCATAGGTCGGTTTATAGTCGAGACAGTTTTCCACCTGAAAAAATAGTTATTAATAAATGCAACCCAAACACAAATGTATGAAAAGTAGGAGAACAAAAACTGTAAATGAAGTAGTAACATTGATTATATGGCCTTCGTTGCCAATTGACGTGGCATTCTGCATTTTTTCGTTGTTACGCCTATTGTCTTGGAACAGTCTGTCACGTCAATTAAAAATGTGGAGGATGGGAAAATACAACGATGGTTGTTAGTTTTTAAAGAAAAGAACACATGATTCTTATTCAATGGGATTTTTATGTGACAGTTGAAAGCTCCTGGACTAACTTGCATACTTAACTTACTTTCACAACAGACATGTACGTAGGTATTTGGTTAATAGCGCATCCTTATATGTACTGTTTTTTCTCCCTAGTGAATATTCACTTTTCTTTTCTCACTCATAACAAGTCGGGTTTTGCTAAGATCGTTTTAGTAAGTGTATATTTCTTATTGCAATTGTCCTTGGTAAGAAAAGCAATATGAAGTGAGAATGGCCAGAGGGGGACAATGGAATGTTGACCACTTCTAATTTTCTGTTTAGACGCTCTTCTGTGATTTATCTTTACAGGCGGTCGTGCATCCGTCGGGGTGGACGCTGTGACCATCGCCCGGATGACTGCTGCTCGGGTGGAGCTTGTCGATGCAACCTTTGGGGTACAAACTGTCAATGCCAGCGGATGGGAATTTTCCAAAAGTGGGGTTAAACATCGTTGCCATCTTCAACAACAACTCGCTCACACCAGCAACAAAAACAACAACCACAAACTACTCCAAAAACTACCCCAATCTATTAGACCCATCGTCATCATCCAAAGAAAAGATGTAAATCATCGTCATCCAAATTTATCATTGTTATTATCAACCAGTCAGATGAATAGTTAACAGCAATGAATTCTCTAGAACGAAATCTGATTCCTATTATGTTCCTTTTTGAGAGGGAACTGATATTTTCATTAGCCCACGGACAAATTTTTTTTAGCAACGCCATCAAAAGAGAATTAGAGATATTGCTTTTGGTTATATTTACGATGGGTTTCCTTGTTTCTTCCTTTTCTTCAATGCGGTATCCGTCTACGTTCTTCCCTCAACAAAACTATATTAATACCAAGAACAACAATCGGTAAAGTGTGTATTTTTAGACGACTTCCCAACACCCACACACCACCAACAACAAAATAAGGTCAGCAGAACATGTAATAAAAAAAAGCATGACGATCATATAATCACACAATAAAATATCATCGTTAATAAATATATACTCGACAAATACATCAAACACATCATGAAAGTATTTTTGTTTATGAGTCTATAAAAAAATTAACTTCCACATCTGACATCACACATTTGTCATCTTCCTATTATTCCGATACGAAGGGTTTTCATGATGTTGGAAGAAAAGGAAAGCAAATGATTGCCTCTTTATTTATCATCATCACAAAACATCAAAATTAAATAAAAAGGGTCATTTGGCAATTTCCTTTTCTAAAGTGAACAAAATGAAAAGTAAATCATCACAAAAGATAAAATATAAATTGCATGTTTTCTCTTCGTTTTCACACATTCGTCATAAAAGAAATAATAATAAAGATTGTAACATCAAAACGTAATGCACTGTATAACATCTATAGCAACAACAGCAAAACATGATAAAAAGGCGGATAAGGAAATACGTATTTTCCGTTTGTAAAAAACATGATGAACAAATACTGAAATCAATGTGCATACTTTATACATCATCATCATCCCCGCTGTATACTATTATCGCTTTAAATGTGCAAGCTTCACCATAATATATGAAGGAAACTGTATGAATAGTTATTCAAGTAAAAAACAACAACATTAAACCATCACATCATCATTTTGTTGATTTACTTAGTTTTTTAGTCTTGAAAAACATTCAAATCGAGAACGTGTTTGTCATCATGTCATTTGCAGAAAAATAGAACAAATTAAATGTGTACAAGGTACTGATCCTATTCCTCGTTTGAAAAAAATGAGAAAAGGAAAGACAAAATATTTACGCAACATTGTATTAGCTTCCTGGATTATTACAAAGGAATCTGAATAGAAATCAATTTGCACTTAATCTGTTTCATTTATTTTTTATGTCGATTGTGTTTACAAAAAAATATTTGTATAACACCCAGATATACATAGACAGACATGATTTGATGTGATGGGAAATGTGAGACGAGAATTATAATTTGATTATAAGTATTTTAAGTTTTTGGCATAAATAAGCGTAATTTGTGATGAATGTAAGTGTAGAGAAAAAAATACATACACATATATGTTATTGATATAAATGGAGAGACAAAATTAAAAATAAGACTTACTAAAAAATCAGTTTAGCGATTGTTTTTGTTAATGGGATTTATAGTGCACATTCTACCTCTCTACAAATATGAAAACTACACATTTACGTATACATTTAAACACGACACGTGTGTCTCCTTAATGGTTTACTAGATTTACTTAAATAAACTAAACAACATCTCAATTGCTTTATTTTTTCTTATTACAACGAAAAATTGAAAAGCATACTTGTTGTCAAAATCTTTTGAAGGACAAAACAAAAATAGCTTCATCCAAAAGAACATTCAATTTATACTGAAAAATTAATTGCGTAACGTTGTCAATCACATAATCGTCATTATTATTGCTGTATTATTGTCGTGTGACGCGACTAGTCATCTTCGATAACTACAACCAATCTATTATTCATTAAGATGTCAGGAGTGACAAAATAGAGGGTTTGTTCATCACAAGGACACTTTTTTCAGTTGCTACTGTCATCATTACAAATAATGCATATAACACAGCATAATTTTCGTGTTACGTCACTCAGTAGATTTATTATTTTAAGTTGCAACTGACAATGAATTTATTCTTGTCACTTATGCATCTGTACAGAGAGTGGGAGATACAAGAAGTTTCTGCAAAAAGTGAACAAAGTTAAGGATGAAAATTTTTCTCCTTTTCCAAGAGTTTTATTTTTGGCGAGATACAAATCCAAGTAGCATTTTTCCCTTGTCACTTTAGGGAAAAAAACAAATTTTCTCAATTCCTTTTGACGTTTATCCTTTCCCTTTTATTTTTCGTAGTGGTACAAATCCACAGCGGAAAATGGTCATTAGGGCAAAATATGAAGAGATTATATATTATACTTGCAGGGATAGTTTGTTATGTACAGCGTAATAATGTTTGGGGCTAATAATATACCTTTATGTCTCAGATTACGTACGTTCGTCCTTGCCAAATGTCAGGAGGGAAAGTTTTTTGTTCATGGTGAAAAGTTGGAGAATTTTCCATACAAATCCTCTTCGAATAACAACTGGCGGTTGTTTGTATCTATTCCTTCCGGAATGGTTTTAATTGAACAGTTGCTTTAGAAAAGTTTGAAGTAAATCTCTAACATTTCCATGACTTGTATTTTATGTTTTAGCTGAAATTAATACCGTCATGTCAAGCTCTAAGAAACATATATGAACATAAAAAACGCAAACAAGGCTTACTGATTCAAACGACGTCACTTATTTACGTCACTATCAGCAGTACAACGGAAAAAGTCACAAAATCAGGCAAAGTATGAGTCCTCATTTTAACTCGCTAACAATATACCTTTCAGTTCCACGAAAAAGCTTAATTAAAATTACCAACTTACTTTTACTCACATTATTGATGTTTTTCATAAAGAGGCTAATTACCATGAAACTTTTTCACTTCGCTGGGTAACTTACGTAAAAACTAAAGTTCGGGAGAAATTATACATTTAAAAACTTTGTCCCGCGTTACCCCCAGAACACATTTGAAATTTCTTTTAAGCTTACATACAATGTAAGTACACTTAATTAAAAATGTAGCTTAAAAAACTACCTTCCTGTTTATTCATATTACTTTTTGAAGTGTTCCAGAAATTTCATGGAAGGCACGAAATTTTTAATCTGTTGATTATGACGATGATTATTACCATCAGACTTACAGTGCACTTTCTACGCCCAAAGTAACTTTCAGATTTAAACAAAAAAAAACTCGAATAATAATGATGATAATTATGTGACTGATCGTTACGCTCAGCGTACCACAGTTATTATTTCAAAATATGCCGAAATTATAAGTTGTAATAGAAATAATAATATCCAAAGGGACACCTTATTATTTTTATTTCTCCGATTACAAAAGCAGGTCATATTTGTGATTATGACTACTCTTTGAGAGCACTACAATTGAGTTTGAGAACACACGCAGGTAGTAAACTTCCCATTTTTCGTAGATATACATATACACACACGCATACATACTTCTTTTCTCCTTCACTCAATGATCATTTTTTCATTATTAGCCATGATTATAATGCAATGTTATTATTTTTATGGTGCAGGGGGTTGCCAAAGGCTATATACCAGGGAGGATTAATACACACAAAGCCAGCCACATCCACATCCTGTTTTTTTCTTTGACAACCCTCTCCATACAAAATAATATATAGTAAAACTGGACAATACACAAATTCTCTCCAGTCGTCAGCTACTTTGTTTTACACAATAGAAAAATAAAAAGTAAAAACAAAAAATATATATATATTTTGGGAAGAAGAAAGCGATATCCACAAAAAAATAACAAGTTTGCATAAAAGAACAAAAACGAGAGAGACTCTTTATCTGTTATTATTACTGTTCTACTTACACTTAAAATATTAAACACATATTTAATGATGAACAAGAAGAAAAAAATTATAATACTTTTATGAATGACAAAAACAAAATGTATAATCGAACTAAAAGCGAAAAGTAAAAAAAATGCACACATATAACGCAGAAACATTTACACACACACACATGTAACAATTTTTTTTGATGATTTTGTAATTTAGTCAGCAGAGTTCCTTGTTACAAATTGTATACTTACTTGTTTTCAAATCATTATATAAAATTCAAAACTAGCTCTATATCTGCGCATAAACATAATTGCAAAAAATATACATGCACAAAATAAACTTCCAGTGCAAAAATGGATATATGGTTGGTATTGAACGATCATAATTATTACTCATACAAAAAAAAAGTTGGTCGGTCGGTCGTTCAGTCTGTAACTTTATATCCAGTTCTCAATTACGGTGCAGTGACAACAGGATATTTCATTCTACCTGAGTATAATATCTCATGCTTATGATTTATCGTTTATAGAAAAGAATAAACAAAAAGAAATGATAAAAAAAGTGAGAGAGGGAGAGAGGAAGAGTGTCGGTAACTATTTTCTCCATGTATTTGTACGTAAATGTTATTATGTGTAATGAGTATCTATGTACATGTATACACTAAATTTTCATTATTGTCTCCTTTTTGTATGTGTGTAGGTGGGCGTAAGCCAAAGAAAGTTTAACAGTCTAAAATATTGTGATTTAAGTAACATTATTAGATTTAAGTAATTCTACAATATTATTTAGTAGAAAAGGAAAAATGTTAAAACAAAAATACAAGCTTATTTATTAGTGTTGTGATTTCACAAGAAAATATTAATTATACTCACTTTATTTTAAAATTTAAACTCTTAATTGGGAAATAAAATCAAAGGAACAGCTCCCTTGCCAGCAAACAACTGCAGAAATGCACACATGTGAAAAAGTTGCTCCAAGTTCACAACTTTCACTAACTTAAAAATTTACTCATTTATTTTTACCCGTGTGCATTTAAAAGATTCAGTGTATTAATTAAGCTTGACGACGACGATGATGATGAAAATGATTAGGACTTGACTAATGTCAACTTTTATTTCATCATTAAAATTGATGCTGACGATGATGATGACGCTGAGTGAGTTATGTATAATATTATGTCGTGCGGAATCGGGTTGAACTTACATAGCTTAACACTTTACAAGCATGAATGCATGTTTGAATTCCGTGCACGAGAGAAGGAAAACTAAAGCACATTAAAATTACCGGATAGTATACATCAGCAGTTTTACAGCTCTACACCTTGTAGTGAAAGCTACTTTTAGTGAACGCGTAGGCACAAAATAAAACTTGCATACACTACTTACTATCCAATGTTCTAAGTGAGTGGCATCAAGCATGAAATTTAAGTGTATTTGGCAAATTAAAAGCGACTGCTAAATGAAAAGCGGTGATGACCTTACAACATTAAACAAAATCAAAGGAGGGAAACTTATATAGGAAATAAGGGATGGAGGTGGCAGCTTGTGTGGTGTTGCGGAGGAAAAGCCACTTCCTTGACTTTCTCCGAAAGCCCCTGAGAGAAGACAGCAAAACATGGTTGTCAGCTATGCTGCTACCCTTATGCTACTCTGCCTGTCTTTCCCTTTCTCTGTTCATCATTGCATTGGGGAATGAATAGTTCCTGAAACGACTTGACATGACTTTATAGCTTATTATAATTTCATTACTCCTTCATTTTCGTGACTTGTCGTTTATTTACCAAAAAAATAGTTCTATATTCAAAAACAAAATCTGGTCAAATGAATACCATGTACGTGTGCAGCATAACAGCTATATAGCAGTCTTGGGGATACGTAAGGAGACCTGCTATCTTATTTACAATTTAAGTTTCAGGGATTCCTTGTATACAGAGTGTAATGTACAAAAGTGTCTCACTTTAAGTACTATTAGCTAATTTAATTACTTTTTTCCTAACGTACTACCTTAGTACATGCCCTAAGAGACTTTTTTAGTGGCAGCTGATAAAAAAAACGAAACTAAAACAGAACAACAAGTTCAGAAAATATGTAATTGGGCCAATTCAGTTGTATGGTTTTTTTGGGTTCATTTTTTTTCTGGAAAACTAGTAGAATTTTTTTCATGAAGACAAAAGCGAAGGACACATTAACATCATAAAAGTGAATAGTACAATTTCAATTGGGACGCCTTTAAATTTTATGGTTTTTTTAGGGAATGAAAAACATCAAATCTATTATAAACTATTCAACTCGCGAAGCCTATAAACTTTACAATAATGAAAATGAAACCTTTCTACCATCACTGTCATCATAATAATCAATCTAAACCTAACAGGCTACTTAATACGCTTTTTGTTTTGACTTCCTATTAAAAAAAAATCATATAAGAAAAAAGAAAGAAAAAAACTCGTAAAACCTATAGGAAATGTAAAAGAATAAGTACATATAATACATAACATAAGCATAAAGTATTATAATGTGTATTTTATTATGTAAGAAACAATGCTAAACAACATATTAAAAACGTAAAGCTTGTTAGCGTATTTCCAACTTTTATCATCATCATCGTCGTCATCACAAGCATCATGATTACTACTAATAATAATTTCATTTTTTTACTATCAACCCTACTCCTACATTAAAAATACGTGCTTTGTGGAAATATAATAAGGAAACCTAATAATAATGTTTTATTTTTTCATATTTTTGTCTTCCTTTTAAGCTTGCATTCACTTGTCAAACTTGTTGCCAGCCGATGATGATGAATGAGTGCAAGGAGTTTTCAATTTCAACTTTTTTTTGTTGATAATGTCAACTTTCCCCGTAGATATTTCTCATTCCGGAGAAAAAAACATAGTTAGCTTTTATTATTAGTGTGTATAGTTTTCCTTTTTATTTTTCATTATATCACAGCACAACAAACTAGCAACTATACCTACATCGCATCAACAAACTCCTTCGTAAAAAAATCTAAAATAAAATAAAAATAACCACGCACAGAAAAAACAGCAACAAAGTAAGTTGTGGCAGAATAATAATGAGCAGTCAACAATAGAGAGATAAACATACATACACAAAAAAGTATGTACGTATGAAATGAATAATGGAACACTATCAACTTATTCATTGTGGTGTTTTCTTTTTGTGGTAACGGCAACGCAAAATATGGAGAGCAGTTGTCATTCACATTCAACTCTTCTGTTCTCCTCCTACGTAATTTTATACTATGCAATGCTAATAAGTTTACTTGACTTTAGTCTCGGGTACTATTGCTCTTGATGATCATCGTCATCATATCTTCGTCATAGTCAAAAGGCATCACACCGCCGCCTTGATTATTATTTTTTTCTAATTTTCTGTCGTCATTTTATCCTTTTTTCATCACAAAAAAATTCGAGCATATTGTAGCTTTCACTATGCTTGTATATACACCTTTTAGTTTATTGTATGACTAAAAACTGTAAAAAGAACAACAAGCCGTTCGTTTTCTTTCTTGTCAAAAGAATGTATTTAAAAAAATGATTGCATGGTTTTTTCATTACTTTTGACCACAAGTGACCTCTTAACATTTAATGAAATATGTAGCATATGTTTATAAAAACAACATAAGGTTTTTTTTTCATTGTCATGATGTAAGATAGTACAGAGATGGTGTTGGAACTGTAAAAGCATTTTCGGAGCGAAATTGAACGGAAAATCAAATAGGACCGTGGGAGAGGTTAGTGTGCGTGTGTGTGCTTGGTTGTGGTTAACCACAAGGAAAAAAGGTAAAATCTGGTCAATGCACAAACAGAACTATACATATAATACACACTTATGTGTATACAGGAGTAAAAGGGAAAGGTTGGTGAAAGTAGGGCATGAGTATTTGGACGAGGATCTTAAAAAAACAATGAATTATTAGAGTTCACTCTTTGGATATATATTATATTCATACATACTCACATGCCTGTGTATGTACATGTCTTTGAATTTTGAGTGCTAAAGCCTATTTCAGAGAATGAAGATGATGATGATGGATAACTTGTTTTCATTCAATCATTTGAGCAGGAAAAGGATACAACTTCTTGAGAGAGCGGTTGTGTCTTGCTACTAACAAGAAAGGTACTCTTAAAATTTTTTTTTGAAAGCATTGGCATTTAATGTAATGACACATTATGGGAGAATGGAAAACGGCGATGAGTGTGACGACAAGATGGTAATAAAATTTCAAGGGTTTGTAGAATCTTTTAAAGAGATTCAGCCACAAAAGCACATCATTGAAAACAGGGAAGAAATGTATATATCTAAAATCAGTGTATTAGCTTGTCGTATCCCATTTGCCGCAATGGATATTTTGACGCACATTTTCATCTACGTCGTTATTGTTGAAGACAGGTTTCCTTTTTGTGGTTAAAGTTGTCTCTCGCACAAACAATTTTGTTGACTTGTTTGTTTAAAATCAAATCAAGATCACAACTGCTGCTGCTGCTACTACGTCAAAGTTTCCGGATATGGAAATTCGAAATTTATATGCGACTTCACAAAAGATAAAAAATAACTAGACAAATATAATGTGCATGACTGCAGTGGATGATGACAAGTAAGGGCTGCTTCCTTTTGAACAAAAAAGTATATTATCAGTTTTCTTACCTTTTCAGCATCGATATAACTAAAGAGTTTTTCTTAGGCCAAAGATTTTTTTTTGAGAGGAGAGAAAAAGGTTGTTAATTCCATGTTGTGTGGGTATAAATAAACGTGTAAATAGATAGATATACATATATATGCCATACTTACTTGTAAATACTTAATCGGAAACATGAATGTTGATAATATGTTTAAATATACAAAAATATTACACTATCAACTATAACAAAAAAAGAAATATATGTGTGTAATGCAATTTATTCGAGAAAGCAGAAAAACAACCGCATATAAAAAGTAGCTCCATCAAAACAACAATTCATGTAGAAAACCTTGCATAATGAATTGGTGTGCATGAAAACATTAAAATTACTTAACCAGCTTTAAATCAAAACCAAGGTATTATTATAATGATAAATAAAATCAAGTTGTATAACATCTACATCTGTAGTTATAAATGTATATTGTGTACGTAAGTAATTCAACCATGATAATACTACCTGTTAATGATGGAGTTATCTTTTAATGCCATTTTGAGGGATTTTACATGAGGTGTACATGAGGTGCTATTTAAAATTATAAGCAAGTAGAATAAATAAGTTATATACGTAGTCTAAAAAATATATGTATAGCAAAAAAAAGAATTATGACTATTGGAAGAAATTGATTATTATATTTACTCTATTTTGAACGAAATATTCCTGTGAAATAAACAAAACTTGAAAACTTATTATTATGATTATTAAATCGAAACTAACTAAAATTGCATGAGAATTTCTAGGAAATAACTCATTGAACTGGATAGGGAAACACTAAAAAAATGTGCTAATTTTGTCAGTCTGTCTGTCTGTGAGTGAAAGCAACTGTGAATCTACTTTATATGAATGTGAATGCGTGAATAAATAAGAGCATTATATAATGAACCTAAGATATAAATGTGTAGAAAGTTGAAAGTGTCAAATTACTATAATTACTAATACTACAAAAAAATTGTATATTACAAAAATGAAAAGTTAACACATTATTATTATAACTATATTGTCGCTATTATCATACTAAAAATTATATTATTGTATTCCATTGTATAATCTGATGAAAAATGTTATGGATGTGTACTATATACATAAAAAAATATTATATACATGTAATTATAAATATATATATTCGTCATTGTAAAGTATTCATTCGTATGTATTATTTTAGTCATCATGATTGGCTCTTGAATACATGTATAAAAAATCTGTTCAAGTGCAGTATTTTCCCTGTTTGCTTTATTTCTGTTAAATCATCAATCAAATCATGAAGTCATCCATTTCATTATTGTGCTCTGAACTTACAAAACAATGCACCCCAACAGACGATAAAAATCATCTAAAAATACCTTTCATCAAAGATGCACATTAACTAGCTTGTTGTTTCATCTATAATGCTTCTCTAAAGTTATCATTTCCTGTCCTTCAACCCGTGGATGTTGGATGTTGCCTTGGGATTTTCATAAAAAACCAAACGAATTTCAAGAAGATTTCTGCCCATGTACGCATACATAAATATTTCATTATACCATGAAATTAATATGCAGTTAGTCATATACCTATACTTTACACTTACACCATCCTAGATATTATCCATAATAAATTGTGGATTAATTTGTTCATTTTATTCAGCGTTCATCGCCCAACTCACCTCATTGAAGTTCATATAAGTTCAAAATTGAGAAATGAAACAATTCAACAGGCGTAGCAAAAATACTCATAACTTTTTGATACTATCTCAGCATGATTTTTCATATTTTTCACTTCACGAAACAGCAAAGGGTGTCAGCCTATTAAATCAGCAGCATTACTTCCTATTAGTCATGTCAACGTCAATGTTTTTCCTGAAAATTCAAAACATTTTGTACCACTGAGAGGAAATGAAGTATCGTACGTCAAACAAAGAAGGTATTCGTGTGAAAGCGACTATGACAAGTACGCAACGTTGTAGAAAAGTGAAAAATGCAAATAAACGAGCAAATTCATAGAGCAATGTCGACGTCATTGTAGTGTAGCATTTCCAGTCAGTTTAAAGATAAACTACCTGTCATATTCCTACAGTTTGTTCTTGTCAACCAATTGTACATTTATTATGTGTATATTTTTTAATTAGATAATATACAAACAAGTAACTTTCTTTTGCAAGTCAAAACCCTTTTGTATGTTTCTTTTTTCTACTAGTTGACTAGACAGTATTTTTTCCCCAATTTGAAGTATTGCATAGACAATCTTGGATACTTTACAGTCATTTTGATTAAGTCTTACGAGAAACTCATAAAATATTTGCGTGTCGTGCAAAGTACTGGAATCGATATAATCATTCTCGGGTATTCAACAACAATGGTGCATATTTTAGGGGTTTCAGTAAGTTGCTTCTTGTCTAATCAAATGGGAATAAAGGACAATGTAATATAACAGTCATGTCTAGGATTTATGAAAATTATGAAGGTCTTCCAGTGAACAGTAAGTATTCAAAGTAAGATCACGTGCAAGAAGCTTATGTTCATACATTATTAATTTATTACTTTTTTCAATTGAAGCCTTCAAACGACGTTGTTGGAAATTTAAGTTTGCCATGGATAATAATACTGCTTTCTTAAAATCATCCTTTTGCCTATGCCTTTATGTAATGATACTCATTATTCGCACACAAACGAGAAAATAACATTTTCGATGAAAAAATGCGACTCAAAAAGAAATGCTTTTATGTATCAATAATGAAAGCCGACATAACAATAAATAATTCACTATGATTCGTCTAAATAGCATAATAATCTTTAATAACGATTCGCTGACGTGTGGCAATCGCATGCCATTATTCTGTTTTTTAAAAATATTTTTACAACTAAATAACTGTAGTGTTCATAGACATATTTATGTTGCGTCTTTTGTTAAATATATTCTGCAAGCACACATGTGTACAAGTAGCGAAAGTGAAAGCAGTTAAAACTATTTAAGTAATTTCGAAATTATAATTGACGTTAACCACTATTGGGGTTTGGGGTAACGTGAAACTCGATTTGGGATAATTTTAATAAATAAGGTATGCAAATAAAATAGTTCAACCTCGACGTCTGACACGAAAAAAATATATCATAAAACACAATGTAGACTGATACAATGTTACGATCTTCTAACTTATAACCTTGTTTACAGATATGGGAAGTATCCAGGTATAACCATACCAAGGTTGAAACAAGTTCATTTAGTTTTCAAATAATCGTGCAGACTGACAGACATCGTGAATCTTAATAACTTAGGCACAATTTCACACTGTTGACTGATTTCCTTTCATCATTTTCGTTTGTTCAAATGCTATCAATCATTACAATTTTTTAAACTTACTAGTAACTCAACTTGTAAACATATGTAAAGTATGTACCAACTCGACTATCGTCACCGCCAAATATATTTTCAGTCATTTTTGGCAGCAGCTCATTCTTCAGAAAACTATAAATGCAAACACACATACATATATAGATGTATGACTGTACATATTAAAGAAGTAGAAAAACTGAGGCCGTAAATATTCTTTTCTTGGATCATTTCCATTTTTGACATTTATTACTTGTAGAACTGTGTAGAATAAGGAGGAAACTAAAAATGTGATAGAACAGATATACCAGTAATGGTGTTACTTGCACTAGGAAGAAGCAACAAAACAGCCACGCAGATGTATGAAGTATTCGGCTGAATAATAATGATGAATGGAAAGCTACAACATATACTGAAGCTTCAATGACACAATTACAATGTCACATTGTACTTTCTCCGTCCCTTTTGTCGTCCTCGCCATCATATCATAATAATCATCTTAAACAAGCAGCAGGAGGAGCAATGCAGTGGTTGTATAAATATTTTCCGTCCTTGTTGTCGTCGTTGGGAATATGGTGTATGAATGTGAATGCACTCTAAACACATCATCTTTATATTACATGCATATAATCCAATTCTTCCTCACCAGCCTTCGTTGAGCGAATAATGCAACAATGAAGTGGTAAAAGGGCTAAAAAATGGTAGTGGTGTGGTAAGGTTGCTTCCGAATATGGAGCCATATATTATTATTCTTCTTTTGAGAATTGCGGAGGCGGCTTCTAGATATATTCAATTTACCCGGATGAAATGAAATGGTTGAGAAACCATATAAATATCTTATTCACGTGAATATCCATTTACTACTTCACTACTCAGCATGGTTAGTAATATATTTTTTTTGCGCTGTGACCAGAGACCATTAAAAATTTGGTGGGTGGGTGGTTATACACGTACATATGTACGGTGGACATGGTGGTGAAAAAAGGGTTGAAATATTCTAGTTTTTGTCCTCAATATTCCATAAGTGCCTTTTTAAGAAGTAAAGGGAAATCAGAGGAGAAAAGTATTCTAAAAAGGCTTCACATATTAAACTTACCCAACAAGCATAAAAAACCAACTAGTTCGTCTGATGCGATGTGGAAAAGTAATACAAGTATGTGGGAGAACGCCATTTTTCAAAGCGTAACAAAGATCGTGTACAGCTAAATATTATGCTTGTTTAAGTCAAGACAAGTGTTTATACTGAAATAAACGGGAAACGAAATCCTATGTAGAATTGTAGATGAACATCATCGGCTATTCGTTATGAAATATGTTCGTGTTGAAATAACAACTGAATGGCAATCCGATTGCGATGATGATGGTGGTTGATGGTGCCCTATTCTGGGATTAATTTGTGGCTACATGTATGACACACTCACCTAGTGAGAACCTCTCTAGGAAACGCGTTGTCTTTGTATCTGATCTGATCTGTGGAAGTTGAGTTCCGAGTCAGTTGGCTGGTTTTGCTCAGAATTCTTTTCAATTGATTGGTCTACCAGGCTAGCCAGCCAGAAGTTCTGGCCCAGAACTACATATGACTTGGTTTCAGCAGAACAAATACACAAATGCTAAAAGGAAATAAATCTGTCACTTTATACAAAGGAAGGAAAAGTGAAGTTAAGCGAAATCCTGGATGCTGTTTTTTGTAGAGTGTACATATAATTGTATGTTCAATATATATGCTATCTAAATAGATCGAACCCTCCCACGTACCCATGTCGTCATAGTTGGCATTTAAGTAAAAGTATTTTGTCTCAGAGCTACCATTATAACTTTGCAAGTTATATGCATACTTTCATTCTCGCAGCGTTTTTGGCCCTCAGTTTATTAATTCTAGGGGAATAATTACACAAATTTGATTAAAACATGTAGCATGCACCATTAGATATAGACCTCGAAACATTTCGTGTGATGGATACTTTTGTTTTTAAGGTATTAAGTTTACCTGCTATAAATCCTCTCTTTATATCACCAACAGAGATGAGAATGGAGGTAGTATGCACCTATACTGCATCAAAAACCATTAAAATTAATTCGGGTAACTTAACAATGCAACTACCAGAATAAGCAGCGGGGTAAACCCATACCCACAAAGTCCCAAAAACTCTGCAGAAATACAACCTCGAATCATCCAAAAATGATTGGAATTACTTGGAAATTTGGGAAATACAGAATTTCAAAAGCAAGTCAATAGTTTATATATTTCGTCAAGATCAAGGTAGGTGGAAAAAATTATCTTGCATGAGGTATTCATACGAGGGAAAGATCAGATCTGACGTGAACATGATATGCTAAAAAAATGCCACCTCAAACTAACAACTGGACTAACTCAATTTGTAGAAATTTCTCAGGAGAGAAGAGAGGAGTAATAACTGCTAATATATTTTACCGAGAACTGTGGACTAAAATATTCATATAATTTTACGTGTGCATGAACTCAAATCAATCGCCCGTTGTCGAACTTTTCTGGTGTGAAAAAGTGTTGTTGGTTTTGGGAGAGAGGTTGAAAATGTCATCAGGAAAAATACAGGCAGACAAGCATACATTTGTGTATAGGTATATAATCTTTGAGACTATCCGATTTCATTTCAGGAAAACATGATAATAGTAATATGACGTACTGATTACGTACTGTTGCATCGCATCAAATGAATTCCGCCCTGTTACACGTTCCCACGCAAGAACAAGTTCAGGACACCGTTGATAATGAGTACTTTTTCTGTCATCGTCGTCGTGTTGGAATGTCACACAGTTGGTTTTATTTGTTGTTATAAAGAGGTGGAAACTAAGCCTTCATTTTTTGCGTCCATTTCTCATAGAGGTTATGCGATATAAGACTTTCTCTGTAATTTTTTACCTTCTTTCCTGTCATCAAAGCTTCCTGTTCAGACGAAGGAAATAAATTGATATACAAAAATATGTATGTGCTTTTACAAAAATGTTCGATTCAAACAAAGAAACTGAAACTTCAGCCCAACCTACATATTTACATACCTATATAGTTGATACTTCGCTAATGTATTCTACATCCCTGAGTAGATTTGATACAAATGATAAAATATCACAAGTATTCTGTTGACTTTTCGCTACCGACACCGACCCAAAGTAGTGAACTGCTAACGAAGAGATTCTTATCCCACAAGCAATTTCCGTCCCACCACAACAACAACCACCTTTAATAGTACTACCGCTTTACAGCCACAACAATAATAATGATACTTCCCCAAATAATAATGGCAGGCGACCTTTTACTCTCTGCTCTCTGGTGGCTGTATGATCAGCATTTGGCATTTGGAGCGCAGTTCAACAATATCACTGTTTCCAACTGTACATGTATTTATGTATATGTAGGTAATATTGTCGCAGAAGACCAAAACATGGGGGTATCCAAACAGAGTAGTAGAAAGAAATCTCTGGTGTCATATGTGTAAGAGCCCATTTTTTACTGTAGTCATCATCATCATCATCGCGAATCAAGTCAGTTCCAACATGATTCAGAACACCCCACCACCACGAATGGAACAAGTATATAAACTCACTCAGGCAGTTGACTTCAGATCAAAACTCGGTCCACCACACAGGGAGTCAGAGTTCATACAATTGAAAATCAGCAATGGACCGTGACTTTTACAAAACTGTACAACGACCACCACCAAGGCACCAAGTGTCAAGTAAAGAAATGGTACCAGCAAAAAAATCCGAATATGTACCTATACATTTCCTAAAGCGATAACAACTGTATCAAATACATTTTCTTCAGAAGGAACCTCTCTTAATATCCGTTAGCCAACTACGAACATCGTTTTCCACATTCCACGCAATTCTTACAGTAGGACAAACACAAAAAAATTGAAACATGCTTTTGGTATTAAATCGTGAGCAAATGCTCTCTCCCAACCTAATAGAATGGATATTTTCTCTTTTTTCCATTTTTCTTGAGAATCTTTCTCACAACATTCCTTTTCTTGAATTGTTGTATTTTTTTTGTGTTGATCTCATCATGGCATTGTCCTCTCTCCTCTAACACTATGTGTACAGTAGAAATTCAGTTCCTCCATCATCTCCCAACCGTAATGTTTTCAGTTTGGCTATTTCATTGGGGTGAACTAAACACCACCAAAAAGGAAAATTCTCAAGTATGTTGTAACATTTTGTATGTAGGTATGTAATATATGTGTCAGTAGTACATGCTCTACTGACTTTTCCATACAAAAAAAGATGATAATATTATTTTGCTTCTCTCGGCTTGTCAAACGATTAGAAGTTTAGATAGATGTAGAAAAGAAAGAAAGCTTTATAAGAATTTTCCCCCGCTTTCTCTTAAAAGATTTTTACTAGTTAAACTTTGTTGTCATTATATTTATGTTGCCTGACGCTTGTGTAAGTTCCTTTGCAAAACTTGTAAATAGTTTTGGTACGTTTGGCTGCAGAGAGTAAATTTTCCACCCCATTACATATATATTTATATATATTTTTTGTACAAACAAACAGTGAGTTTGGCTGCTGCGGTAGTGGTGGTGGTGTGTGGTGTCTATCAAATGTTGTCTTCAGGAAGAAATTCGTAAAGCGGCACAGGAAATACATGAAATGATAACTTTGGACAAAATCTCAATTCAAGCTCCTTGTATGCTTTTAGTGTACTTATATTTTATTCACTCGACAAACGTTACAATATTTGTACATATATGTATTTGACTTTTAAGCTAAAGTTGTATGTATCTTGAATATATACGAGAACTAGGACAACTATTGAGCATGCAAAATAATCATGTTCAACATCACAATCGAAACCATGCGTGGACTTTTAGTACTCTACAATGAAATATGAATGCGAAATGTATTATTAAATTATATCATGATAGCATTTACATCCACACAGATTTCGGAGAAGCCGGAAAAACGGATGTCGCGTATCGGATGACTCATTTTCCCCTTTTCTGTTCTCTGCAACAAATGATGTTGGCGATATGTTATACTGTATGATGACGGTAGAAACGACAAGGCAGTTTAAGGGTAGGACGCCATGATCAGACAGAGAAGCAATTTAGGAAAGCAACAAAAAATGGGTAAATGCATACACATAAGTATTGGGGATTGGAGATTGTGGATAGGTTCTTCTTTTTGCAAGCTTCTTGTTTTCTTATGCTATTGCATATACTGGAATTACCACAGAGTAATATGAAGTGCAAAAAATAATGTCATATATGTATGCGTATAGATGGATATACATTTAATAGGTTTTCTGTTCCCAAAAGTCCAAAAAAAATATAGCAATTTCGGGTACATTTACCAAAAGTAAAAAGGAAAAAAAGACGTGCGATGAAGTTTACATCCACTTTTTCCGGTATACTTTAGGCCAAATTCAACTTTGTGCGTGGGTGGTAGTTGGTAGTGTCATAAAAAACGTTTTATAATGATAAGGAACTATCCAAAGTGTCTCGGTGTTGTTGCTGTTGTGACCCGCCCCAAATCCGAATGTCCATCAAGGTGCTGGTTGACTTATGTATAGTATACTTTTATATGCAAAAATAAAAAGTATTTTGTATCCTCAAATTTTACAAAACTATATTACTATTTTTAGAATCTGAATCCGACTTAATCTTTCGAGCATGTGGCATATTTGTGCTACGACAAAGTACGAAAGATAAACAGACCAAAATTCCATTGCACTAAAAATTTCTGCGTTGTATTTGGATTCGAATGCCATTCAAATAAATATAATCGGGTTACGTACGCTCGATTTCAAATCTCCCTTCACCCCCATTTTATTCCTTTGATATAATTTGAATGAGCATTTTTGTGTAGGTTTGGTGCAGGTAGTCTCAAATAATATCAAAGCTATAAGATGCTTTTTGTGTAACAAGTTGTTCTAATATGAAATTGAATATAACAAGAAGGGGAAATAAATGAGATGAAATTTTCCACAGTTGTTCAGTAATGAAAGCTTAAGCTACATTATATGGTTGTTTTGATTGTGTACCTACGTGTACAAAACTCTAATGTGTAGTTTTCAAACTCAGATAATATACTAAATGTTTCATAAAGATTTTTGGCCTATTTTAAATGCTATACTTTCCCGTTTATTTTTAGCTACCCAGTCAGCAGTCGGGTTTTCAGATAATTTTTAAGTGGGTGGAAATTAAAAATATATTTTTCAAACACGTCAAGTAACAGTTGTATATACATTACAATACATATGTAGGTAAACATGATTCTTATGCACGGACTTTAATATGTATAGGTCCACCATATTCTATTAAAGAATTAAAACTAATTGCAAAGTTAAGAACTTCGTTACTTAAGTATGTGTTTAGGCAATATTATAATATAATTAAATTGTCACAGAAGTACGTGAGTTGTGGGAGCATTAGTACACATGTATTTTGTATGTGAAACGATAAACGCATTAGTTTAGATAAAATCTAATATATATATTATATTATCAACATAATTCCGTGTGGTATTTAGCAACGTTTTTGGGCTACAGATCAAGAATGACAATTGTGAAATGAACTTGGCCCGCTTTAAACCAACCAGTAGAAAATTGTGGGGGCTAAAATGATAAAGTAAAGAAAGTACTTATTACTTAGCCTTAGACCTTTTACAAATCCTCTCATCGCAACAACAACGCATCCAATGAAAATCAAGTAGTTTTTCAGAGAAAAGCTGTCATCGTCATCATGATTGCCATCTTCAACTGAACATCATCCAAAAAAGCACCTTTCTTCTTCGTTTTTCTGCGTATTTTCTTTTCTTCACGTCTGTGTATATTGGATGGTGGTAGTGATGATGTCATCGTGGCCGTAGTAGCTGTCCTTTGTCGAGTGTAGATTTCAATTCTCATAGGAAACACAAACCATCATGCAGAGAAAGTTGTGTGTTGTATATATGGAGTGATGACATTGATTGTTAGTAGCATCAGAACTAGTGCTCTTTGACCGTTTAATTTGGTACGTGCTCCCTTCCAGGGACATGCAAAAGAGAATTCAAAACCAAGTCAGTCGAGTAGTCAAGATAAATATAATGTTATTGGATGCCACTGGGACGAAAACTGATGATTAGAAAGGGCAAACAGGCAGAATTGTCAACCAAGAAAGACGGAGGAAATGAAAGACGTAAACTAGCGTATTATTATTATTTTGCTCATTCATTTATGAAACTGTGTATGTGCATTTGTCCACCTATCATTATCATCTATACAATTCCCTTATCTTTGTCTTTTCCGTGCGTTGTTGTTATTTACCATTTGAGCTTGCATTCCAGCCTACTGCAGTGTATAGCAGCTGATCATGTGAGCTAAAGACTAAAACTCAGCTGCAGAGGATAATTTGAGGCGTAAAATCCGAATCTGAAGTCAGATTTAAAATTTGAAATACTGCGTTACCGAAAAATGGCGGGAAAGTTCAAATTTTAGAATTTTGAGATGAAAATCATATCCTTGGGAAAATTGAAGTCGCAGAATCTGAATTTGAAGTCAAATTTAAAATTTGAAATACTGCGTGGCCGAAAAATGGCGGGAAAATACAAATTTTAGAATTTTGAGATGAAAATCATATCCTTGAGGAAATTGAAGACGTAAAATCCGAATCTGAAGTCAGATTTCAAATTTGAAACACTGCGTGACCGAAAAGTCAAGAAAGCTCAAATTTTATCATTTTTAGACGAAAAGAAATGAATTTGGGTTATGAAGGGCGTTGTGTTTAGATAAAGGACGGGAGTTAGGAAGTGGGTTGAGGAGATGAAATGGAAGGAAAGTAAGAAGTCGGTTGAGTTTAGGAAACCGAAGATGTGTATGAAGGGGATTTACCAACCTGCTAATTTTAAAGCAGTGACGCGAGTTGTTACTTAAAAGCAGTGCTTGGAGTATTTAATTAGAGGTATCCCGCTAATTTAAAGCAATTTAGCGAGCGGTTATTAGGAAGAAATCCTTTAATTAAAAGCAACATGAAAATGCCCAAATTGTTCTTTGAGTTTTTGAATTCTTTGGTGTCATTTTTGTAGTCGATTTTTTTGAAAATTATTATTTCTTTGAGAATAATGTTAAGTTCGGGTTGTTAATGCTTTCCCATCTAGGAAGCTCGGCCTTCTTGGACGGGCCCCTCAACTAGTGTGTATACACCATAGTATGTAGTAACCTTAAGTCATTCTGGCTGATTAGCTCTTTAATACAGATATACTAAGACAAAATTCATGATGATGATTCAAACAAAGCGTAACATCACTTAGTTATCTTGGCCAAGATTCTAAAAAATACAGAGAATCAAGACTAGTGTAGTAGTAGTGGTGATGCACTGGTAATTCCACGTTCCTTCAAATAATGAAACAGTTTTGGCGTCAGTAAGACAAGCATCTGCCAGCCACAGCTAGCTAGATATGTTCACTGATTACCTCCTAATCCCAAATGATGATAATGGTGAATATGTGCAAGGGAGATTTTCTTATAAACTGCTATATGGTTAAATGGTGACATAATAGATTTTCTTTCAGAGTTTAATCATCCTCTCGCTCTCTTTCACCCATACATTTTTTTCTTGTAATAAAACTGAGTCCATTCATGCATTAACCATACAAACTACCCACCCACCACCAATCGACTAGAAATGTGAATAAACTTCCATTGTGTCCCAGAAGAAAAAAAATCTAGAGACCCTTTCTGAACAGTAAAGTCGCAAGACCTGATATCCTTTATTATATAAAGTAAAAGTAAATAAGTGAAAGTACAATTCTATTTAACTTTATCGGCCACATATGGGGCTGGTTTGGCAAAAAGAAAATTGAAAAATTGAAGCAATCTGGTGGAAATGTGGAAGGAATATAGGATTCCATTTAACCATTACCATTTTGTTTAGTACGGCGTGCTAATGAGAAAACCAGGACGAGGAAAAGTCATCTCTATTCCCTTCTAAACTACGTGACAACTACTTATGTACCATTTTATTATTAATGTTAATATTTTTACTACAAGCTTCTCATTCTTATGTGGTATTTCGTAGTTACTTTGCAACTATGCCAAAAAATTTTTTTGAAGACATGGACTTCTTGTAGCAAGAGTGTAGTTGTATAAAAGAATATTATTATGGGCAAAGGGTGAGCAGTGGGCGTGAAGGTGATTACTACAAAAATATTACATAACAACCATCCTTGTCACTAACTTTTTTTTCTCTAAAAAACATTATTATATTACTTTATAATATACTATTATTAAATGTCTTGCTCACATGACATGAGGATCCTTGTATGTTGCCCCTTTCTCCTGTGGAGTGAAGAAATCCTAGCTTTATAATAAGCATACTTTACCAGTGGTTGTACCATATATTAAGCAAGTCCTGTTTATAAAAAAAACCAGTGGCAAAAAATGTTGCTGTATTTTTAGCAAGATCAGAAAAATAGCAACATAAAGTCAAGTCACCAGACCACTATTCCACTTTTCTTTCATTCCTTCAGTTTTTTCATGTTTTTTTTCCTCCGGCACTTTTTCATTCTTGAGATTACAGAAAAAGTAGGGGAAAAAAGAAACGCTCTGCTACTAGCTTTCCTTTACTTACAACAACACTCACTATCCCCGTCCCACATGGTTTTATTTTCCTGGAACTCTGCAAGATCGTTTAAATTGCTGCCAAAAAAGGAAAAGGGAATAACAAAGAAAAGTGCAACTACTTCGGCTGGACTTGAAGACGTCACAATGTAGTAGTAGTTGTGAGAATGAAATTGTTTCACATTATCGTCGTTGTTTCATTATGTGTGTCTCTGTATCTATCTATAAACATGTATGAATGCATGTATAAAGCTACCATTCAGTTCTTCTCTGCCTGTTTGTATATTTATATGGTAAAAAATGTGTTTCGATGCGTTTTGGATTTTTTTCTCCATTCAAGTTCCAAAATTATACTCCATGCACTTATAGTACTAATGCCACTACAAATTTTACTTTTTGTCTTAAATTAGCCGAAACTTGTAACCAGTTACTGTAGAGTTGTGCTGCTACAAGATAAAGTAGTTTGAAATATAATTGTGCAATGTATGTATATGTATGTTGTTACTGGGTGTATATCGACCATGGTGCATGAACATGGGATAAATGTTACTTTTCCAAAGTTTTCTATCGTCTTGTCTATCTGCTTAAAAAACAAATCCAAGAAAAAACTGAAAATGTAGTGGTAGCAAAGAGTGTATGCAACTTAAGTAAATAAGCAAGTTAGAGAAATTTGAGAAACTTGTATGGACGCCCACAAATTTACTCACTAAGACTATAGTTGGTTTTTCTATTATCATCTTAAATTACGGAAAAAATATACAAAAGCAAGAATTTTACGACAGGAAGAATTTAAAAGAAAGTATAGCAAAAATACTAGGATGACAATTATTATCGTTCATAAAAAGTAAATCTGTGGAACTCATTTGATGTTTCCGCATTCATAAATGTACTCTTGTGGTAGGCTTGAAGTTTGGCATGCATTTGACCAAACTTCAAAAATATATGTTCATACATGACATCTTAAGAATAAAATGGGAGGAGAAACAATCCTATTCTTAGAATGTGGTGTGATTTTTTTTTGCAAATAACTTCTTTTTTTTCCTTTGCTTCTACCACCAGTGGCAGTTGAAGTATAGATTATCAAAGTATTTCCAACTTCTTAGAAATGGGCTTTTAGGAAAGTAGTACTAATCGTAAATATATCTGGCCCTGAATAAATGTAACCCAAAGGAAAGCAAATACATTTATACGACAAGTATCCAAAGAGACCAAGTATTAGATAGAGAGAAAAAAAGATGACATTCGAGAGCAGAAATGTCGCCTCCAGTTCTCCTCTACTTAAACGAGAAGAATGTAAAATTCTGATATGAAACTACCGATGCGGCGTGGAATATGATGTACATAAGTAACTGTATATGTATGCATGTACTTGATCAGCTATTGATCCTGCATCAGAATCGACAGTAAAAGAATTGTCATTTAAAATGC